>JAQQSK010010526.1:0-12648 GCA_028658325.1 Potorous gilbertii | reverse complement strand
ATCTACATTTTTATACATGGGAATTTGTTTTGCTTCACTGCATATATTTGTTAAAAATGTTTTTCTTTCTTTGTCTCTATTTCTCTCAGAGACTCTCAAAGAGTCTTTGTCTCTATCTCTCTGTGTCTGTCTGCTTCTATTTCGATGGGGGAGGTAAAGATGGGGAGGAGAGACAATAAGTGATTTTTAGTTTACAAAAATAAAATTAAATAAGAAAAATAAAAGTTATATTTAAAAAGAAATAAATGTGAGAACCTTTTGCTTAGAGTAACTAGGAAGCTCATGTAAGGGCTGGGGTGGTAGATAGGTTAGTATTCATTGATTTGGGCATCCTTCCCCCTTCTGCAGCCAGTGTACACTGAGACCACTTTAAGATTTCAAGTTGAGAGAAGGAGCTATCGAGGGAGAGAAAGAGAGAAGGAAAGGGTAGAGAGAGGAAGTACCAAGATCTGAACTGTGGTCAGTTGAGTTAAGGAGGCAATAGAGTCTTCTGGGAAATGAGGACTGAGGAATTTGGGACTTTTAAGAGTCCTTATGCATTCTGTTGGTTTAACTTGTGCATTAGCATAGAAATCTGTAAGGGCCCTGTGGCTACTTGGTCATGACACTGCTGAAGCTAGCCCACTAGTTTGAAGACTGTGAACAGTGAGGCAATGGAATGCCTGTCAATCCTACTTGGTGTTAGAGATTTCCAATAACAAATATTGACCCCACTGAATCTCACACCTGAGGCTAACACATATTACTTGCTCTTAGAAGGAATAGCCTGCTTACATTTTAACTTTTTATATCACATTTATTTAGTAGTGTTTCACTCAGAGTGTGGTTCAGACAGTGCAAGGGAGAGTAAATTTGCTCTGGAAAGTATCCTTCTTCTACTGATAAAGTCTAATGGAGTGTCTTAACTAAGAGAAAGCATGGCATATTGGTATATAAAAAATTACCTGTGGGAATTTCAGATTGAAATTAAAAGAATATAATTCAGTAGCAATAAATACAAAGCCCTAGACATGGGTTAGAAAAGAAAATCACAAAACATAGAACCCTTCCTTTTAGCAACAAAGTGCAATGAATCAAAGCAGGTAGCAGAGAATAATGTTGAGTATAGAGATTGGGTTTAAATATCACCTCTGTTCCTAAGTACTTTTGTAACCATGCCAGATGTTCCTGGGTTTCCGTTTCCTGATTTGGTAAGTGAAGAGTTTGGCTTAAATGACCTCTGAGGTCCCTACCCAGTCTAGACCTATGATGCTATGATCAATGAACATATTTACCATGCCTTGCAGTGCCTACTTCATTCCACACCTTGTTCTATGGAATTTCTTATAAAAGGAAGAAAAAAATGCTTCACTATCAGTCTTTTGAAGTTGGCATTGGGTACCTCATTGCCCAGATTTCTGAAGTATTTCAGAATTCCTTTATTTTTCCCACTTTATTGTGGTTATTGAGTTGATTGTTGACTTAGTTAGGCTTACTTCATTCTGCAATAAGGATAAAAATCTTCCCAATTTTCTCTGAATTATTGCCATTTTTTTACATCACAATAATATTCCATAACATTCATGAATCTCAAATTGTGCAGCCATCCCAATGAAATAGGCATTCACCACAGTAGCCTACTTTTTGTTCTTCAAACACTCATTGCTCATATCCATGCTTTTGCAGTAGCTCTCCACTATTCCTGAAATACTCTCCTCTGCCTCAGTTTCCTGGCTTCCTCGAAGACTCTGCCAAAATTGTCCTGTTTTCAGGAGGCCTTTTCTGTTCCTCCTAATAACTACTGCCTCTCAGAGATAACCCTGTCTACTCTGTTTTTGTATTATAGGCATGTAGTTGTTTACATATTGTCTTCCTTATTAAAATATGGATTCTTTGAAGGTCAGCGCTGTTTCGATTTTTATTTGGTATTGTCTGCCTGGAACCTGGTAAATGTTTAGTCAATGCATGTGTTTGATTGAATAATATCAGTTCTTTCCATTTCTGACACCATTATTTCCAAACTGTACCACCATCTTATACACATCCTTACATACTTGAACTTTTGTCAATATCTTTCTAAGATCTCAGTTTATCAGTGAGAAATCTGTGTCATCATATGAGGACCTTTAGATAACCTGATGCCAACAATTTGCGACAGTGCCATTAGCATTTTGTCTTTGAGAGTCTTCTACTCCTCTTTAGTCAAGCCGCTTTAAGAATCTCAGTGATACTTCTAGCTTTTTTTCCTGTTTCTGAAGCCACCGAAACCTCTGAGAGAGATTACTCTTTTACTATTATATTAATAACCAATTTTTAATTTGGGATCCAGGCTTTTCTCCTTTATTGCATCCATTTAGGCCCATTCACTGTAAAACAAAAAGTCATTCTCTGAAAGACATAACTGATTGATGATAATTGTATGAGTCTTCAAGGTAAATGGGGGTCATCTATACTCATCTTGATTTATATCTTACCACTGGACCCAGATAGCTCTGGTGGAAAAAAGTGAGGTTGGTGACTTTGCACAGCTCTTCCTCACTTAAATCCAGTTCACTCGCAAGTGATGGCATCACCTTCCTGATTCCATGGTCCTCTTTGAGAAGACACAAACAACAATAACATCTTCTTCAATCTTGGGCAGGATCCCACCCAAATAGGAGACTGTATAAATATATAGAATGTAAATAGAATCCAATCCAGACTAGTTCTTACCCCAGAGAAATTAGTACTTATTCTTGTACCATCCATTAGAGTTTAGGGTGACCCAGTTCAGGAAAGAGAAAACCAACCAGAGTAGTCTAGAAGAAGATGGATTCCCCTGTTCCAGATAGTTAGGGGCGGCTAAGTTTCATGATCAAGTCACACTCTCAACGGGAGAAGTTAAAGACTTCTAGCTCATCTCCTCATTAAATGTCCACCAATAAGGACTAATTTTCACTTGTAAGGAGATTCCCTTTTAAGGATTGGTTAAAGCTTTTAGGATCTCCATGTCTTGTGTTTGATTGCCAAGAAAAAATCATTAGCTATCAAATAATTTGTTAATAATTACCTAGAAACTCTGATTCTTGTATGTTTTCTGATAATTTGTCGTATCACCTCTCCTAATTCTCTTGGCAAACTGAGTTTGATGACCCCCTTACTATCTATTATCAACTCTAAGGTGGCATGGTTGATTCCTCCCAAATTTCCCCTCATTGTTGCTTTAGAAACTAGTTCCTCTTTATTGGATAGATCCAACATCCATATACTATTCACCATCATTGCTTCTTGCATGCTCTGAAAGATAAATTATCAGTAAGGTAAGTCAAGCCTTGATTATCTACTTTACTTTTAATGGAGAAAGAGATATCTTGATCACTGAAGCACCACATTGCAATTTCCTTTCTATCAGTTTTGTAATTTGCATCAGAGTCTCTGTCTCCATTTCCTTTAACTTTCTAGGAAATATGTAATATATTACCATCAAAATATTGCTTATCTTTCCCTCTATTTTGATTCCCATTTAACTCACCCAAGAGTCTTTCTCTCTACTTCAAGAATTTCCACACAGGGGTTTAATGTATCATGCCACTTTTCCACCCTTTTAAGGGATGTCTTCTTTTGAGTATGATGCATTTTCATTGTTATATTACAGACAGTATGGATATTCCACCAAGATTTGGGATTCTTACTACGATTTATTTGCCAATGACTGTTTCATTATTCTTCCATTAATAGTAAACCTTTGGTAGTATAAGTGAGAAACTGGGATTTGAATATAAATGTCACTTTGTAAAAGTATTGACTAAGTTGAGACTCTTCTATAAAATATACGTTATTTCAGATCCCAATTCATTTAGGAGAATTTAAAAGATGCCATATGATGACAGGTATATAATTATTTTAATTGAAGTATAACTCATTTGATTTGTCTTTGTATTTCCCTCAGTATACAATATACAATTAATACTTAACTCAAGTTTGCTAAAAAAAACTTGGAGTTGAAATGAGACATTATAATCAGTAATACATATAAAAGTAAAAATAATTGATGCTTTTGATGGCTGTTATTCCTTGCTGTGGATACTGGCACAGTTCTATTTGAGACTATTCATGTAGCAGAAATATTCAGCAGTTCAGAACTGATTATATGGTAGTTAGGACTAATGGGGAGCATTTGTAGGTAGCATTTATATAGCACTTTAAGGTTTGCAATGAACTACTCAATCCTCACAGCAGTCTTCTAAGGCAGGAACTTATATTATCCTCACTCTACAAATAAAGAAACTAAGGCAGAGAGAGGTTAAGTGATTTGTCCAGGGTCACACAGCTAGTACATGTTATGTAATTTTTGTATTCACATATATTATTATATGTGTACATATAATAATATAACAATTTTACCTAGGGATTAACGGCAAGCTTCTTGTTGGTGGTTTTAAAAAGATTATGAGATATGCAAATATACACACATGTGTGTACACACAAACACAATACATACATGTGTATATATACACATGTGTATATATACACATGTATACATACATACACACATATAAAACTTAGCACTTCATGCTTTTATGACTACAAATATTCCTTTCGGCATGGGTTTTGGGAAGACTTAAAAAAAGTCACTTGCGGGTTCCTTATGGACAAGATGCAGATCTAGGAGAGAGCATGAGGCTCTGAAGCAGCTTGAAAAACCATTCTCAAGAACTATAATCCAAGGAGATATCAAAGGATATGGCTACTCTTTGTGATATTGTGATCAGAGGATGGGCAATACAAGAAAAGAGAGAATTGAGTTTGAATCTTGTTTTGGCAATTATAAGACGTGTGCTGCTGGGTAAGTCAGTTAAACCCCCTGAGCATTAGTGTCTTCTGCTGTAAAAAAAGGATGTAATAGTACCTTCACTACCTAATTCAATAGGTGTGTGTGTGCATGTGTGAGTGTGTGTGTGTGTGTGTGTGTGTGTAAGACACTGTGTGAAACTTGAAGGCCAATATAAATGTAAGATATAGAAATGTTCTATTGGCATCATTCTTTTGTCCTCTTCTGGTGAAAAGGAAGGAAGGAAGGAAGGAAGGAAAAGAAAAAGAAAGAAGGAAAAAGAAAGAAAGAAAGAAGGGAAGGAAGGGAGGGAGGGAGAAAGGAAGGAAAGAAGAAAAGAAAAAAAACCTTAATGACGACATGCTTATCAAATTGGAAATTAAGAGGAATACCTTAATCTGTGAGGAAAATTAATGAAGAACCAAAAGGATTACATGGAGTAGAACAAGAGTTTGCCTCTGGGAAGATTTAATTGTAATAGCAGTAAATATAAAATCCTAAACTCAGTTTAAATAAATCAGTGACAGAAGTACAGGATTGGCAAGATGTAGCTAGACAGTAGCTGATATACAAACACACATGTATATGTACATTTGTGTGCATACACTCATATATACACATGTATCAGATCAGCATGTGTATGAACCCTTACATCCACATATATGTATATTTGTGTGTGTTTGTGTGTGTGTGTGTGTAAACTAGAGATTTCATATGACTGACAACTTAGCCTGAACTAGCAATGTGATTTGATTGTGTTAAAAATTAATACGATCCCAAACTCTACTAATTGAAATATAATGATGATAACTGATAACCATATAGCTCTTTTGTGTTTACACAGAGCTTTAGGAACTTGATTTAATCTGATTCTGTATCAATCTGTCTGAACCTACTGTACTGCAGAGAGTAGAGGAAGATTGCTCCACACTCATTATTAATAGATCAAATCAAGCAATTAATTAAGTGAAAGCTAAGGGAAAGAAACATGTGCTAGGGAAAGTCATGATATCCTCTCAGGTTCCAGGATTCCAAATTACTGGTTCACATAGAAACCCAGATGTCATCAGGGCATTTCACAAGAAAGAGATTGCCGGGTATTATCTGGGGTCTTTCTGAGGTCACAAGGATGATTGCAGGTAGAGGCTTTTAATGTAGTAAGCAACATGAACCAGCAGAAATGCTGTATCAATAGTTCACACCAGAGAGTTTTCAAAGAAGTTCAAGCAATGCAGTGAAATTGGATTTGGACTGAATGGTGGCAATGGCTCAGTTACATGTGAAGCAAAAATTCTGTAGTGAGACAATGTATATAAACATACTAATCAGTGTCAGAGACCTGGGTTTGAATCCTGTCTTTGCTACCTTTTACCCAGTGATATGTTAGCAGAAGAAACTTTTAAATTTAATTTTCAATAATAACATTTTCTTCATCACTTTCCTAAATCAGGACAGCAATAAAACAAGGTCTTATTTATAGTGTGTACCCATTTCCTATATAAATGCTGACACTGACAATTTATCAATTAGCTCAGCTGAACCATCAGTACTGACTCCAGTACACCCTACCTTGGGCATATTATGTAAACTCCATGGGCCTCAGTTTCCTCATCCAAAAGTGAAGGGGTAGGACTAGGTGGCCGAGCTCTTGTCCAGCTTTATATCTATGTTTCTATGGTCTTATGAACTGTTCAAAGCTGTGAAACAGGGGTGGGTAATGTTGAAAAAAGGCTTGTAGATTCCCAGTGCCATCTGATTCCTCTGGATTGCTGCAAAGGCTCACAACATCACGAGACACAGGAATTATCATCTCCTTTTAGAGATGAGGAACACGAGCATAAGATCAGATTTTAATACAGAAATCAGAAACGTAGTAAAGAATGGAGCCAGTCTTCTAGGTCTGATTCAAGGTTGATTATGATTATATCAGACAACAGAACTAAATGGTAAAAGTAAAAGTTTCTACCCTCAGGTTTCACAAGAATCCATGGACACTTTTCATGAGGTTCATGAACTTGAATGGGAAATAATTATATTTTTCACTTTGATTTCCTTTTCTTCAAATGCTAGCTACACAAATGCCATAAAAAATACTGAATTCATTTATCCAAGCTTATATGAGAGATCCACTATGGGTCTTAGTAGATGATGGCCCCAAAGTGAGTCATAATTAATGAATGAACAAAGAACATATTATTCATCAATTATTAGATGCCATGGATAATAAACTGGTAGTACATGAAAGGAAAAAGGGACCAGAGGTAAGAATAAGACAGAAGAACAGATTCAAGAAGAATGAGGCCACAAAAGGTGGAAGGGAAGGAGATTGTGGCTGGAGTGGGGAATTTCACAGTTCATCTCTTGAAGGTACCATTTTGTTTTCCTAATGATGAGTGAAATCTCAGTTGTGGTTACCACTGCAAGTGACAGAGGAAATGTGGAGAGGGAGATCATGGGAGGTAAGAAGGATGATGAACTGAGAAACCAATGTGTGACAAAGAGTGAGCCCACATCTCTGTTGGTTCTTGCCTAGACATGGAAGAAAATTTGGAATCAAGCCTCAAATTTTCTATCATGAATGAGCGCTAACAATTTTCTTTTCAAGGGATTCTGGAACTGAAGGGGCACAAAAGAAACTCTATTTTCAAAGTAAATATTATATTTAAGATCTCTTCTTCCTTTGAGACCAACTGAATAGCAATAACAAAAACAGGAAAAAATAAAACATTAAAAATTGCTACTTTTTAAAAGGTTCAATAAAGATTGAGGCGATTTTATCCACAAATCAGATTTCAGTATGATTTCTGAACATTTCTCTCAAGTACTTGACAGGCAATAGCACAATTATATTGTGGGAGGAAAGTAAAACATTCTGGAGGAATCTCACTTAAATGTTAGGCTTGGAATTTTTTTAATATAAAATTCTATACTGTCTAAACATGTGATTGGATACAGTAGTTTCCTAAAGAAAATGATACTGTGATTATACAGAAGACCAGGGAGAAGATGAAATAGTAAAGTACATGAAATTCCACAGACTGAAATCCAATTTCTTCTCTGAAAATGATTTAACTCTCAGCTAGTGGATGTTAATTATGATTAATTTATTTCAATCCAGGGTAAACCAAGGAACCCATAAATAGTTATCCTTTCTATTAAATGAAAGCAAGAGATTCATTCATCTGGATAAATTAGCAGTCAATTTGTTCTCTTGTGAATCAATTAGTCAACAAGCCTTTATTAAGTGCCTATCATGGGCCAAGCCCAGGAGTCTGATAGGAAAAGTAAAATATTAACCATTCATCTAGTTAATTGAGGTTTTCCTGGTAAAAAACCATAAAGGTCAAAATTTACCAACATTATACATCAAATATTTTAACTAAACCAGAATGTATAACTTTCAAAAGTAAGTATGTTATATCATTAAATAGCCATTTATATAATTTATTGTTTCCATGAATGTGAACTTCTATAGAGTACATTTAGATAAGGGTTTGGCATAGACATAGAGAAGTAATGCAGGTAGCCATAAGCTAATCAATCTTCATGATGTTTTTAACCCATATATAATCTGAAATCTCATTAGAACTCATTAAATCTTTATTTTGATAATTGGAGATATTTTGGTGCAAGGAGGTCATGATTCTAAACACCAGTTCTCATGGCATATCATTTTAGAGACTAAGAACATATGAGATTTTTTAAAACCTAATTTTCAGTCCTTGTCCAAGGAATTGCTTTTAAAAAATCACTGGTAAATTTTTGTTGCTACTGCTGTTTGTTTCTTTCTAATTAAAGTTGGGAAGAAGTAAAAAATAATATGATTAGACAAAGGTCCTAGTTACTTTTGTTCCATGAAATAACATTAGTATGAATAGCATTTATATAGAACTTTAAGGATTGCATAGGACTTTACAAATAATATCTCATTTTATTTTCACAACAACCCTGGGAGATAGTAAATAAACATTTATTAAGGCCTATTATGATTCAGGAAGTGCACTAAATTCTGGGGACATAAAGAAATGCAAAATGTAAATCCTGTCTTTAAACCTAAGTGTGTCTTCCTTTTGACTGACCTGACAGTACATCATTTGGAACTTTAAGGAAGCTGGAGAAGCTAGATGATGGAGCTGAGGTGGGAAAGCATTCTGGGCACATGGGGAGAGCAAACTATGATGCCCAGAGTTCAGAGATAGTGTCTTAACAGCAGTGCTTAACAGACTGAATCAGGGAGTATATGGAGTGGGGGTGGCATGTAAGGCAGCAGGTTATTTGAATGCACAACAGAGGAATTTCTATTTAATCCTGGTGGTGGTGATGGGGAACTACTGAATTGAAGATTGATGGGGGTGAAAGAGAAAGGGGGTGCCTTTAAACCTAAGTGTGTCTTCCTTTTGACTGACCTGACAGTACATCATTTGGATCTCTGAAAGTAAAGGTAAGACAATCCTTATTGGTGAACATTTTAATTGGAGGTAGGCTAATAGATCTTAGGTCTTCCCTGTTACTTCATGGTGGGCTGTGGGTGCAGGACTAATTCTCAGGTGAAATGGTTATTCTGTAGCTAGGGAAAGCAGACAGACCTTCAGGGATGTAACTGATTATGCCCTTCTCTGACACTTGAGGAATGCTAGTTGCTTTATGAGACCTTTCAGCAATCTTGGCTAGAAAAACAAAATTACCCCAATAAGGATCTCCCTGTTCATCTCTTTCTAGTAGACAAGGTCAATCCCAACTTTGATGAAAAAATGAAGCAAGGACAAGGGGCAAAGATATGTTCTCTGTGGAGGGCCTATCTCAAGCTGACTTCTGTTTGATGGGTAAGCAGAAGTGGGGTGTGTGTGTGTGGGGGGTCCCAGATGAGAAGGACTTGGTCTAAACTAGTTAACAAGTAAATGCCTTGGGAGCTGGAAATGATTACATTGCTTCATCACACCCTTTAGAGTGTCCTGTCCTTTAGAGTGGGGTCTGATAAAAATAAGGAAAAAAATTGATCCTGGAGTAATATTGGTTATTAAATAATACAGCATAATATCAATTTTCTTCAGAAAAGTAACATTCACAATTGAAGTAAAATGGGGAGTCAGAGTATTAACAGAAGAATATAGGTTCTGCAGATCTGAGAGATTGTGTATGCAGGAGGTTAATAGTTTACTGTATCTGATAAAGGTATTTACTGAATTCATCTGAATACAAAAGTGTACCCAACATACCTCAATAGCTATTTGCTTTCCCATGTGATATATATAGTATGTGAAGCAATGGTGAGAGCAGAGTGGAGAAAAGAGGGAAAATACAAAGATAAATAAGATACAAGCATTCTCCTTTAGTTTCAAATCTCAGGAGAGAAATGTTCACAAGCCACTAGTACGACACAGAATATTGGTGGCATTGGACCTCTCTGAGAAGGAAGCACAAACAACAAAGCAAGGGATCATCTCAAGGTGCCTTTTCATATCCATCACCTAGCATAGTAGTTGGCCAATAATCAATTCTTAATAAATCCCTATTAATTGATTCAGTTCATTTCACAATTTTTTTCTTTTCTCCCAGTTCCTCTCCCATCTTCTCTAACCAGCTAGAAACAATTTTGCTCAAAGATCTTAGTATGTCAAGGAATATCAGCCCCACAGCCTCCTCAGTTAAGTAGTTAAACCCTTCACAATGGAGCCCCAGTCTACCTTTTCAGACTTGCTTCAAATGAGTCCCTTTGATACACCTTGTGTTATAACCACAGTCCTTCGGTGTTCTAACCAAGGTCCTACCAAGATTCCCAGTAATTAGCATTGCTTTGCTTCTCCCTGTGCCTTTGCCTTGGCTCTTCCTATGCTTCTGTTCCCTTTCTCCTGACTTTGAGAATTCTTTGTTTCAACTCAGGTGTTACATCCCATTAGAATTATAGAGGGATTGCAATTCTGGTCCCTGGAAGGAGTGTATGAAATTAGAGCCTTAATGAACTAAAAGGAAGGTAAGTATCGTATGATACGAAGAGATGCAGTATAGCCTATTGAACAGAAAGTTGGCTTTGGAGTCAGAAAGACCTGAGTTTAATTCCCCTTCTCTCCCATCTGAATGACTCTGGGCAAGTCACTTGAGCATTCTTGGTGCTCTGTTCCAGTGGAGAACATTCAAATAGAACTGGGGGCACTAATCTGTACATAAACATCCCTGTAGAATATATATTAATTTTAAGATGTGATATTAACAGTGTTTAATTATATATTTATTTATTTTGTTAAATATTTCCCAATTACATTTTCATCCTGGTCAGCTGCACTTCTGAGTGTTGGGGGCTTCATATCATATGTTTAATAGCTTTGATCTAGGCAACACTGAGATAAATTTCAGAAAATCTATAGAACTGGATTGATAGAAGAATATTTCTCATGCTGGAATTTGCAATACCTGTGAATCACCTGCCCAAACCCTATACCTATGATATGAGTCAATATTTCTTTTTAAAATAATGGATCATTTACTCATAAAAGTCTTATCAAATCCAATGGTTTTACCAAGGCATCATTCAGACAAATCAGAATTATAGTTTTCGAAACCAAATGGCTCTAGAAAAAAAAGTAACTCCATAAATAAAGATTAGCAAAGATACATTTGTATTTCTAGAACTACTTTTCTAAAGAGAGATTTTCTTTCTCTTTTTTATTTTGTAATTACATTTTCAATTAGGAAGGGTACCAAACAATGACCAGGAAACAAAAAAAGAGGTAAGAAACTTATAAGAAACTTTTAAATACAATGTATGAAGCAATAGAATAGTCATGGTCTGGAGGAAAACACTTTACTCAAAGAAAAGGTTGAAATTACACATGAGAGAGGAATCAGCTATGCAAATGAGAAGGTGGTAGTATATTTCATCCAGAAATAATAATCACAGATTGCTTCAGGTGGTATATCTAAGGAACCTTGCTGTGGTGGACCTATAAAAGAAATATAAATAGTTAAAACATATGTTGGTGGAATAGATTATTTTAAATTGTGGTAACATTCAATTTGGTGTGAGTAACGAGAATAAAATTTGGAGAACAGTTCCCATGATAATGTCTTTTTAAAGGTCTTTTTTTTTTTTTACACTAATCTTAAATCACTGTTTTAATTGCTGAGAACTGAAAAATCTAGATATTCCCACAGTGTATTTGAGGTAGGACATATTGAAGCAAACACTAGTATCAGAGAAAAGTTGTACCAATGGAACACAGTACACCTTGGGAAAGTTCTGAAAATCTCAGTTACAACATCGGGAAAATCAAGCCCTCATCATGCACTGTCTGTTTTCAGAAACAAAATAAGGTATCTGTGCTTTACATAACTGCCCTCTCCCCCTCCCCGACTACCTTGTTTCTATAATCTCTATCATATTCTTAACTATTTTAGAGACTGTATTATTTGCCTTTCATTGAAAACAAAACCCAAAATGGTATCAGATAAGAAGGAAAAGATTATTTTATGTGCAAAAAGAGCTGAAGAACACTTAGTTTTAGAATCTAAAGGAGCTTTCGGTCCTTCTGAGGGAGATACTATTTCAGCCAATAACGATCCTAAGACTGAGAAGGGACAAAAAGAGCCTTCTGCAGCTTTGGAATTTGAGAGGATCTACAAAGAGATTGTAAGGTCCTTGAGAGTAGGGGCTGTCTTTTGTTTCTTTTTGTATCCCCAGCTATTAGTATATTGACACATAGTAGGCACTTGGCAAATGATAAGTTTTATGAATTCATTGATTGAAAAAGTGGATGGATTTGAGATGCAGAATGAGACATAGAGTGTGGGACATACCCAGTTTGGAGAGAGAGAGAGAGAGAGAGAGAGAGAGAGAGAGAGAGAGAGAGAGAGAGAGAGAGAGA
>JAQQSK010010525.1:0-12649 GCA_028658325.1 Potorous gilbertii | reverse complement strand
AAGAAAGTAACCTTCTATAGTCTTATTTTTTTCCCCTTTTTTGGGCATTTTCCCAACCAGTTACTTGACTTTTGGGTCCTTTGTCAAGAGTAGGGTACACTCTGGGCATCTGTAAGATCTCAGTTCCTTCAAGGTGGCACAATTAAGTCACATTTCTCTAGGAGCAACCAAAAAGTTTTGTGCCCAGAATCTGAGTGGTAGAGTTTCCTCTCCACAACTATCTGGTCTCCAGTTCCACCAAGCCAGCACTGGGGGCTGAGATTCAAATAAGGTGCTGAATTCCCCCAGGAGCATTAGGTGGTGGCAGGGCCACCACAGAGGGCTGAAGTGAGGAGGTAAGCACCTCAGTTCTTTCAGGGATTTTACTATCCAACAATGAATGCAAGGTGCTGTGGGAACTACCTCCCTATGTGACCTCCACTGCCATCTGCTGCCTGAGTTATGGGAAGACACTGCTCCCTTCTTGCCCAGCTGATCTTTCACTGACCTTTGGCACCTGTGGGTTGAGGGAATCTGCAAACAGCTGCTACTATGACTGGAGATTCTGCCCCCGAGGCTTGCTTGTGTTCTCCTCCTGGAGCTCTGTGGCACCACCAAGGCTAGGCTGGCCTCCGTTCTGTATCCAGTGCAAAAGATCTTTCCTGTCCACCTTTCAGGTCACCCTGGGCTGGAAATCTCCTCTGCTCCATTGTTCTGTGGCGTCTGCTGCTCTAGAATTTGTTGAGAGTCTTTCTTTGCAGGTATTTTATGGCCTGTGGGGGAAGAACTAGTGTATGCATGTCTTTCTACTCCTTCGTCTTGGCTCCATCCCCCCAATTAATTTCTTTACCTTTGTATGATAAGACCTAGCACAGAGTCTTACAGTCAATACTATTCACATTACTAACAGAAAAAGATG
Organism: Potorous gilbertii; assembly: GCA_028658325.1. Taxonomy (NCBI): domain Eukaryota; kingdom Metazoa; phylum Chordata; class Mammalia; order Diprotodontia; family Potoroidae; genus Potorous; species Potorous gilbertii. The sequence goes on along the minus strand of JAQQSK010010525.1, from coordinate 11,751 downwards.
TTCAATGAATGAATGAGGAAATAATTATAGAAAAAGAATGGTAAGAAAGGCAGGAGGAAGACTGGAATAGATTATTGCTATTGAGAAAAAAAGAAACAAAAATTTCAAGGAAAGCATTCTCAGTTGTTATCAGGGCACAGAGACTAGTAAAACAATATCTGATTGGTGGACAGTCAGGGTACTGAGGACGTTCAAAGATGCTGCTTGAGTAGTGCTGTCAATCCAATATACAGCGGTTTAAAGAATAAATAGATGATGAGGAAATGGAAGCAGTGAAACTGTTTTGAAAAGAAGTCAATAAATCAGATACTATCTAAAGAGGAAAACAGGGGCAGATGAAGACATATTGTTTCATAGATATTCTTAATAAAAGGGAAGAATTCAATGTAAAATTGAAGTTGCTAGAAGAAAGTAGGGTCCTGAAGAAGACAAGGGAAGAAGAGATTAAATGCATACTTTTGGGGAAAATAGGGATATTCTCATTTAAAAAGATGTATATTTATGTATCTATCATCTATCTATCATACTTAATGAGCTATCATTTTCATTATAATAAATTATGCTTAAAAAATACAAAAATATTAAGAATATTTAGATCTAGATGTCCAGTCATAAATTCTCTGTGCTTCAGTTCACTCTTCTTTAAAATGTAAATAATTTTACCTGAAATTTGTACCTTGGAAGAATGTTGTAAGAAAAATGTTCCTTACATTGCAAAGTTCATTAGGTACAGAAGTGTTATTTGTGGGCATTTCTAATACGTGAAGAATAGGAATACACTTCCATTTATAGGGTTATCTTTCCACTCTTTATTTCATTCCCCAACTTATCTTGTGTTCTTGTTAATGTATCTCTTTGGGTTTTAACCCACATTTCATATTGCAGGAGAAATCCATACTTCTTTACCTGGTAAGACCAAGATCCAGTTGCCATACACACACACACACACACACACACACACACACACACACACACACACACTCATACACCATGATGGTAGGCAAGATGAATCCACTGTAGTTTTCTGCACTACTCAATGTGAATACTTCAGAACAAGTCTCTCCCCAAATCTACTTTCTTTTCTAGTTTCTTTTTTTTTAATCTTTGCCAACCACCTACTCGTAAAGGCAAAACAGGCTTCAAGCTGTCATATTGCTGCCTGAGAGTACCCAAGAAATAAGGTCTCAGGAGACAAGAGATCATTTCTGTATAGAAATCAAGGAGATGTGACATATGGGTGGGGTCTGTCAAGAAGGGAGAATGCAGGCAAGTATTTTCTCCCAATCCCTTCAAAGTTATTTCTGTCTCATAACAGAAAAAAAAATCAACCACTGAAAGATTTGATTTTTATTTTTAAATTGCAGTAAGGAGTAGTATTTTTTTAAATGAACAGAAACATTTTTCTTATGTATAAAATAAACTTCACTTGTCCAATATATAGGAAAATTTGTTGCAGTCCACTTTAGATTCATAGCCAAAAGCTGAACCACTCAGCAATGATGCATATTTTGATATCTCTTGTGAGATGAAATATACATTGTCTCATGATGTGTTGTACTTTAGAGAGGTAAAAGATTTTTAAAATTTTTGCCTTCCTGTACATAACTTCTGCCCATGACCATTCTTTTACTGCTAAGACATGAATAGACTGGGGAGAAAACACTTGAGAATTCATTAGTCTTTACAAGCAAGAAGCTTTAAAACATTATTTTAAAACCTTAGTTTACAAATTTCAAAAGGTCACATCTCAGAAATTATTGTCGATTTATTCATCCCTCGATAGAATATCTATGAATAGGTTAAGATTATTAGGTCATCAATTGTTGTTTTGGTTTTAAAAAGGCATACAATTTATACATATAGCTGGGCTACTAACTTCATATCATGATCTAATTCCTGGATACATTTTGATAATCCTATGGTCATATAATCTATTGATTTTTCCTAAAAGTATACTTCATTGAAAGGTAAAGAGACACTATTTACTCAGTAATAGAACTCTCACATATAAATAACAGGTGATAAATTATATTAATTATTCAATAAGCTTTTAGCACCTACTAGGTGCAAATCACTGTGATAGGTGATAGAGATGCAGAGACAAAAATACGATAGCTCCAGTTTTCAAGGAGTTTACATTCTATGGATAAAGATTCAAAGTTCAGTTTTAGCCCAGATCTATGATGTCATTGGCACAGGGAATCCCCAGTGAAACAGGTCAATTGACCAACTGCTCTGCTACCTAGGGTCTTAGATACCTGGGACACTGAGAGGTTAAATGACTTGTCCAGTCATTATCTGACTGGCTCAAACACAGATAATCCTGACTATAGGCTGGCTTTTTATTCTTTTTCTCATGGCTGCTTCTCTCACCAGATACTAGCAGAAGGTAACAGTCATTCAGGGTGCACTTATAATGATGGCCAATGCCCCACGTTAACTTTTTTGAAGAGCTTGAGAAGGCAATTTGTGACTGCAAAGTGGGAACTAAAGTGATCCAATGAAACAACTTCATGATGGATGAAGGTCCTTCTAGGTCTCAGGCACTTTTGTTTCTTAGGTCTCAGACCATATGTTCCTATGATGTCAATAATTCTCTTTCAAAAAATTTTGCAGATGATTAGAGAAAAAAAGAAAAGAACCTATATGTCTTAAAATGTTTATAGAAACTCTCCTTGTGGTGGCAAAGACCTGGAAATTGCAGGGATACCCATTAATTGGGGAGTGGCTGAACAAGTTGTGGTATGTGATTGTGGTGGAATACTATAAGTTTTATAAGAAATGATGAGCTCTGTGACAGAAAATATGCACAGAAAGGCCTGCACAAAATAATGGAAAGAAAAATGAGTTGAAGGAAGAGAACATTGTATACAATGCATACATATTTGTATAATGTTTACAATATTGTATAATAATATTTTTAAGAATGACTGAGCGAATAGGTCATTTTGACCCTTAAAAATGAATTATAAGGGCCATATGAAGAAAGACACTATATCCAGAGAAAGAACTGACACCTTTTAACATTTCTCCATCTTTCCTTCAATGTCCATTCTCAGATATAATAATCATAACTGAATACAGTACTCCAGATTTGATCTGACTTGAATTGCTTATGGTAGAACCTGTCAAATTGAACTCGAAAACCTCACCCATATCTGAAACTATATCAGGATTATTTTGGCTGCCATTTCACATTATTTACTCATAATGAAATTCTAATTTTACTTATTTAGCTTAATAAAACACATAATGTTTTGAGGGAAAACTGTTATCTAACTTTCATGTAAAATTTGTGAAATTGATTTTGGAACACAAGTTTATATTTGAACCAATCGCTTGCTTTTAAAGGACATTTTCTATCCTAATTCTGTTATCTGATGTATTAGTCATCTCTCCTAGATTTGTGTGAGCTGCAAATTTCATGACTGTTTTATCTAGACTTTTATTCCAATCACTGATTTGACTAAAAGAAAAACAAAAAAAGCACAGATCAAACCTTCCTCCCTCCCTCTAAAATATGTATATATGTATGTATACATACACATAAATCTTTATATACACATATACATAAATATATACATATATATGGGTATATGTGCAAATATAAACATATATACACATATATGCATGTAAAAATCCTAGCAACTGTTTTTATTAATCTATAAAAGTTACCATAATTTTTAGAAAATACTTTTATGACACCAGTGTCAAATGGACTGCTCACATTTTTTGGTAGTTTATGGCCTAGAGGTACTTTCTTGTGATGCACATTCACATCCAACATTCTTCTTTGATGCAAAACGTCATACATCTTAAAGCTACTTTCTTATTCAAGTCTTTCTGCATCTCTTTGCTGCCATGTACTCTCCTATTGATTTACTTTCTATTGACATAGTATAGGAAGGGAGAAAGGGAGAAAGAAGAGCTAGCATGAAACCATCTCCTTCCCCCAAGTATAGTGCCTTCTCAAGACTTCAAACACTGGATTGTTTTAGCACTTGTGGTTGCTGATTTTATGCCTTTGAGTATGCCCAAAGCTGTCAGTCAATCACAACATATTTTTCATGTGTTCTCATCTGCCTTCATTCAAAAGATGAAATCTCAAATTAATTAATGACTTATTCACACATTGCATGAGATAGTAGGAAAATTTCTTAATACTTTGCTAAAATTGTTGACTTATTAATTGATTTAAGTGGGTGTCTAAGCCTTATATAATTGAGATGAGGATAGAATCCCCTTTCCCATCCATTCCCATGGTTTTCATATACACATTATACTCAATATATTTCCTGCCCTAGTTCATAACCTCATCACCTCTTGCTGAATTTTTTCCATGGCCTTCTAATTGGCCTCCCTAAGTCAAATACTTTTTTCTCTTTCTCCAAGCCATCCATCACACAGCTCATTAATATTCCAAAACCATAGGTCTGATGTTACTCCCCCCAAATCTCCAGCACCTCCGTATAACTATTAAGAAAAAAAAATAAATCTTTTATGTTACCTTGACAGCCCTTCACATTCTGACTTCAGGCTGCCTTTCTTGATTCTTTCAACGTCCTTTCATATACTATATGATCCAGCTGGAGTGGCTTATTCACTCATAATATTTCATCTTCTGTCTGTGTTTTACCCTGGCTATCCCTCTTGCCTGGAATGTGTTTCACCTTCGCCTCTTCTTCTTAGAATTCCTGGTTTCATGCAAAGCTCAGTTTATGTGCAACCTCCAAATAAGGCCTTTCTTGATCCTATCAGTTTCTACAGCTTTGCACTCTGAAACTAATATATATTTAGCTTATATATATTGAATTCATTTGAATAGTTACATGCGGTAAGCTCCAAGAAGATAGGAGTTACTTCATTTTTATCTTTCTATTCCTACTATCCAAGAAAACAGTTGATATTTAGTTAATGTTTGCTGAATAAATGATAGTCAAGCTAAGTAGGATTATAGTAGAAGGATATCTAAGTGACCCTTCAAGTCACCAGGCCCAGCTGGGGTCTTTATATGATATTCAGAGTTGTTGCATGTGTGATTGCCAAGTTATTGTCTCAGATGTTCAGAAATGATGAAGAATAGTAAAGTTATTCCCAGAACTAGAGCAGAGAAAATAGTCTGACTTCAAAAAAAAAAAAGAAAAGAAAAGAAAAAAGAAAACAATGAAAGAAAGAAAAAAATCAGATTGAGTTTATAAAGTATAGGTCAGTAAGTCTGACTTTTATTCTTCCAAAAATTCCAGACCATATTGTTAGAGAGATGGTTAGAGGAGATCTAGAAAAGGAAGCAATGAAAACAAAGAACTAAGGACTTCATCAAGAACAGATCATTTTCTTTTGACAAGTTCAGTAAACCACAGAAATGCTGAAGAAACCTACTAAGAGAGAGGCAAATATGTCTAGGTTTTACCAAATCATTTGTCAGATTCCTTCATGCAGCTGTTATGGATTTGAGGGGGAGCCTACATAATAGCACAGTTAAATGAATTTGAAGCTGATTGAATATTATCATTCAAACTCTAGTTCTTAATTATTTAAAATGAACCAGGAAGGAACCCTGAAATAGAGTAATCCAGGGATCAGAACTTGGTATTATTTTATTTAACATATTTATTAATAACTTAGATAAAGCATAGATGATGTTTTTGAAGTGTGTGGATGACACAAATCTGACACAAAACCGAATGTATTGGATGAGCTCATTAGAATCTAAAAATATCCTGTCAGGGTGGATTATTTAAAAGAATCTAATAAAATAAAAGGCAATAGGGATAATTGTAAAGTCTTTTACTAGGTTTTAAAACAACATCACAACAGTAGTATAGGAGAAATTGGGCAGATGAAACTCATCTGAAAACCAGCTGGAGGTATTAGTGCACTATAAACTCAATGTGTTCAACAGTGCATCATGGAAATCAAAAATTTCACATGATCAAATAAGAGGAAGAAAGATATATGTCAAAAAAGGTATATGTCAGCAGAGAACACACTAGAATGAGTTATTGAAGCAGGATTTTTGTGTCATAAAGGTAATATTAGAAAAAAAATCTATTTGAAAGAAGCATATTTGTTTCCTAATATATAATTAGGAAAAGAGAATAAAAATTAAAAATAAATATTTAATTAATAATCATGCTGTCTTCTATATTCTATCATTCTAAAATCTCATTATTTTTGGAAATGTTAATTTGGTTTATGTTATTTCAAATCATTTCAACAAAAATCATCCATCTTAATTCACATTTTAGAGGAATTGGTACAAATTTTACAATATAGCTTTTTATTGGTGGTTATATATATGCTCAATTTAATTCAAGAAAATTATCTTTTTTTTTTATTCTTGTGGTCCATTGTTAAATCTCTCTGACATGGGAGAATATGTTGATGGTGTTAAATGAAAGATGCATATTAATAGACAAGTAATAAGATGAAAAATAACTTAGTTCTTATTTTGGAAAAAAATATTCTGGTAACTATATTTACCATGTAGCCAAGTTAATTTAATGTAATAACTAATTGTAATAAAATAAATTTTATTTAAACACTTATTGTGGAATTGTTTTCAGAGATGGACTCAGGATTATAACTTAGTAAAGGGATCTGAAACTCAAATTTCCCTTTTTATTTTAATGTGAAACACTCATAATTTATACAATTACTATCTAAATATTTTTTTTATTCTTAATCCCACTGCATATTTTCCTGAGTATGAGATTTCATTGTATAATTTTGGGTCAGTGCAAATAGTCTCTGCCTGGGTCAAAGTTTTAAGATAGCTATGGACAGAATACTAAATTTGAAGATAGTTATCAATATCATTCCTTCTTGTCCTGTGGGTAAATTTCATTCTATTTTTGTATTGTTTGAAGAAGATTCATTCGAATTGAAAAGTGAAATGACATACAATTTTGTAATACACTCTGTAATTTGAAACAGAATTGGGACATGAAAATATTAATCATGTAGCCCTTGTGAATTCTGGGTTATTCTTTCCTCAATTCTCATTTCCATTGAGAGTCTGGTCCCTAGATCTTGGTTAATCTACTCCTCAGATTATAGGAAAAACCAACATGAGTCTAGGGCAATTCTCTTGTGCCACTGGTTATAGTCCCCAGCATTCTCATTTCCTGGTTCTCTCCAAAATTATCACTTGAGAATTAATCATCCAGTTGAAGGTAGTTTTTTAGGGGAAAAAAGTACTTATTAAGATAGTACAATAAGAGCAGCTGGTACAAATCAAGTCAGTAAGCGTTTATTAAGACGATCCCATGAGCTGGGCACCATGTGCTAAGTGCAGGATTACTGGAGTGTTTTGCCACTTCTTTGTACAGCTCATTTTACAGAAGAGGAAACTGAGGTAAACAGGGTTAAGTGACTTACCCAGAGTCACACAGCTAGTAAGTATCTGAGGTCAGATTTGAATTCATGAAGAAGAATCTTCCTGACTCCAGTCCCATTCAACATGCTGCCTAGCTGCCCTTACTAAGTACAGGGGAAAGATGAAAAACAGCCCTAATTCTCAAGGAGATCACAGGTTAATGGGGGGACAACACATACACACACATACACACAACACCAAAGTCTATATGTGATAAATTGGAGATACCCTCAGAGGGAAGGCACCAAGATTAAAGAGGAACATGAAAAAGCTTCCTTTTAAAGATTTTGTTTTTCCTTTATGGAACGAAGAAAGCATAAAGCTTTTTGCAGAAGGTAAGACTTCAGGTGAGATATGAAGAAAAACCCAGCGAAGCTCTTGTGATTCAAATTGCAAGACATATAGAAAAGACATTCTAGCCAGATATTTTTTAGGTATATTCAATCTCTGATCAGATATTTGTCAGCCTTATGTTTATTGTGTGTTGATCTAGGAAACCAAATCCCATTTTTAGATACTACTTTATTAGAGAGCAGTTCAATTTCCAAATTATTTCTATTCATCTTTTGTTTGCATTGGGCAATAGTGGGGAAAACTAGGGATGGAGATAAGGTGGTAGAGTAGAAAGATGCACCTACTCTAACAGTCCTCTCATAGCTCATAAAATACCTATAAAAACAACCCCAAACAAATTCTAGAGCAGTAGAAGCCACAAAATGACAGAATGAAATAGATTTCCAGCCCAAGATAGCCCGGAAGGCAGACAGGAATTGCACTGGGCTCAGGAATTGCACAAGTGCAGTCCGCAGAGTGCAGCCCAGTTTTGGCCATGCAGTACAGGCAGGCCTCAGGGGTGGAACCCCCAGCAGCAGTTGCAGTTCCCAGATTACTCAACCCACAAACGCCAAAGATAGCTTCAAAGGTCAGTGAGAAAGCCCTTTCAACTGTGTGAGAAAGGAAACCCATCTGGCCCCAGCAGCCCCAGGGCAGCAGCAGTGCTGCACCACAGCATCCATTTTACAAGTCCTCCATATAAAGCTCCTGGGGGAATCAAGCAATTGATCTGGATCTCAGCCCAGAGTGGCAGTCCTGGAATGAGGAGAAGCATGCTGGCATAGTGGAGCTGGAGGGAGTTGTGGAGAGGGAACCTCACTCACATATTCTGGGCAGAAAAGCTCTATCACAGCTCTAGAGCAGCCCAGCCTTAGCCACAGGCAGGAAGAGATGCACAGCAGGCCTCCTGGGCAGAAGCTTCAGCAGTAGCTGTGGTTCCCAGATTGCTCAACCCACAAACGCCAAAGACGGCCCTTTTCCAGTTTTGATGATCTTTTTGGAATACAGACCTAAAAGTTGTATTGCTGGGTCAAAGGCTAGTCACAGTTTCATAGTACTTTGGGCACAGAGAAACTTTTAAAAGTTCACTCAAGAAAAAAATACAGAAAAATACACAAATTCAACATTTTTCTGCTCATATGCTGCATATGACTCAGTGACAGTTCACATTTTCTTATACAGTCTTCTTTCTGATTCTTCTTTGTGTTTTGAATTTATTCTTAATTATTGTTAAGTTTTCAATAAAAAAGAAAAAAAGATAAACTAAGGAAGAAAGGTGTGGGTCACTGGTTCTATGGTTATGGACCAGGTGAATTTTAGATGAGGAAAAGTTAGTCCAAAATCAGTCACCTCGTTACTGTCAAAAGAAAGACAATGACCAAAATAACGGCAATAGCAATGATGAAGGCAGTGATGCTCATGATGTTATCATACCAAATGCTCATAATCTCCAAGCTACAAGGAATACAATTCTTTCAGAACATGAAACTTATGAAATTCAAAATTATTTTTTAAATTTAACATAAGAATATAAGAAATCAAATCTTGTGGAATAGGATGAATACACATATACAATATAACCCAAATGCATATTATTGTGAATGTAAGCATTAAATTCCTTGGATTCTGTCTGCTCCTGGAGTTGTGTCAAAAGTACTTTCAATGAGTGCAGAGAAGTTCAAATTATATCACAACAGTTTATTCAATTACAAAATAAGTTATTTTTGTTCATCTGTCTAATTCTATACAAAACATTAAATACAAAAAAAATAATGACAGGATAGCAACTTTCCCCAAGGCCATTTATGTATAAGATCACTTTAAAATTTGAGAAAACAATGGAATTAGGATTAACAATAATAGGCCATGTTTTTACATTTCTTTATGACTGTAATAGTTTCACATACATCAGTTAGTCTTGAAAAATTTTTTGTTCTTTGCAGAAAAAGTATAATAATTCCAGTCTTATAGACAAATAGAATGACAAAGAATGGAATATGATTTGCCCAATGCTAAATAATCAGTAAGCAGTAGACCAAGAATTAAAGTACAGATTTCTGTTTTTGCAGATAGATAGAATAAGTGAATGATGAGTGTTACAATGTCATCTTTGAATGAATTGATCAATAAGTTTATGTGTGAAAGTATATGGAAAAGTGAGTGAAAACAGGACATATGATCTGCGTTGTGAAGAAGAAACTTCTCTGTCTCTAAAGGTCAGTTTTATTAAGTATCATAAAATGATGTTCTCTGTGATGACATTTACCAGTCTTCATAGGATATGTTGGTAATTAAAGAAAAATTCCATAAAGCAAGCATCTTTAACATTTTAAGCTGATTTTGCATTTATCTTGTCCCTTGAGTTATATAAGTCTGTGTGTATATGCAGTAAGTTTTTAATGTTTTATTCATTTTATAGATCAGTTTGCACACCTTCTCTCCTTACCCATAGGTAAGCACCTATATCCTGATATTCATTTGACTTTAAATGTATTAAGTTCAAACATCTTAAATACATCTCATTAAAAACAGAAAAGGTTTTAAACCACAAAAATATTCTTTCTTGAACAATTTTCTTGATTTCAATATGACATTTTTACTGACTTAAGACTTTCTAAGACATTAAAGAGTCCATGTTTATCATGACCAGTCTAGGATTAACTTCCAAAATTTCTTCTCTGGTTAATAAAATAAAAAAGATCTTTATAGTTGCAGGTTTCACTTCTCTCTTTGACTAAATACCTTATAACCTGAGTCATATTAGCTTTTTAGACTTCCTATTTAAATATTTATCAATAATAACTGTTTCCCTTTCCCTTCCAGCTTGATTTAGTTATTTTTCTTTTGTTCATTAAAGGAGCCATTCCTTGACTACTTCTTACAGAGGCCTATTCACTGAATGGGTATTACCTCCCTCTAAGTGAGTACCTGAAAAGGCTTTAGCCTAAAAAGACCAAGGTCCCTTATTGCATCCTGGGCCATCTTCAGTCATTCTGTTGAATATCTGTTCACTTGATCCAGATGGCTCAGGAGGAGAAAGTGAGGCTGGTGACCTTGCATGGCACCTCCTCACTCAAAACAATGTCAAGTATATTATCATTTCTCTGATGTCATGGTCTTCTTAGAAAACAAAGGGAAAACACAGCATACATGTTAAACTCCTCCAGATTCTGTCTGGTTTAGCCATTATGGACCTATATACTATTCTCTATATAGTCTTCCATCTCTTATCTCTGTTCATTTGAACTGATTGTCCCACATAACTTGAGTGATCTTCCTTTTTCAATGCCTCTTAGAATCCCTGGTTTACTCCAAGACTCAGCTCACATACTATCTTTAATGTTTCTTGTCTCTCTCAGCTTTTAGCTCTTTTCTCTCCAAGGTTATCTTTCTTCTATTAGTGTCTTGTACATAAACATACCTACATATATATATATATATGTATTTGTGTGTGTATGTATGTATGTATACACAGATATACATATACATATATACACACACATACATATATAGATGCCCAAAGTGATATGCTGAGATTGATCATCTCAGGTCAAGCCCATTCTATAGATTCTATTATTTTGACTGGACTTGAGATGATCAATCTTAGCAAGTCTGTATATAGTATGAGTGCTCTCTATACCATGACTGATAACTGGTTCTCAGCTTTTGAAGAATTTGGTTAGATGAAATACACCATATACTGATACAACACATTCCACATGAAACTTTAGAAAGGAAGCAAATACACATGAGATATGAACTCTCCTTAAATTGTGTGGTCTTCAATCCTCTCCCCCATCCTGGTCATCCTGCTCAGAATCTGTTCTGGCTTATCAATGCCATTTGAAAAGTATGACCCTGAAAGCAGACTATAATAATACAGATATGTTCTGATTGAGGGGAATTAGCACAGATAGCACAAAAGTAGAATTTCTGCTTTGATAATCTATTTGACATCATACGGAAGAGTGTTAAATAGATACCATAGGGAATATTTTAATATCTTTAGCATGATCACTAATGAAGTTTGTAATATTAGT
>JAQQSK010010524.1:0-12649 GCA_028658325.1 Potorous gilbertii | reverse complement strand
GTCAAGGCCTCTGTATCCCAAACATCTGAAATAGATATCCAATGGGCTCAGGCCATGGAAGAGCTCAGAAAGGATTTTGAAAATCAAGTTAGACAGGTGGAGGAAAAACTGGGAAAAGAAATGAGAAATGCAAGATGATGGGCAAGTCATTTAACTCCTCTCAGCCTCAGGTCCTTTATCTGTAAAATGGGAGTGATAATATCTCCTAAATCCTCGTGGGCATCAAATGAAATAACATATATAAGGGCTTTACAAAGCTAGGGCCGGTGATGATCAAAGTGCTTCTCATCCCAGGGGCAGAATACTTCACTTTGGAACAGCTCCATATGAGGTTAGCTACAGGAGGGATGCGTTTTTCAACCATAGAAGACTGATCACTAAGTTAGGTGCCCACACAAAAGCAAAGCTGTTTGAAAACCTAAACACTCTATATGAATGCAACTATGATAATACTAGTATCTGAAATGTTAATTTTTTACTTATTTTTAGTAGCAATTCCTACACTAGAGCTATCATTTTCTCTGTCTTATTTATGTCTCTGCTCTTCTTCTCCATCCCAGTCTACCAGTTTCTCTGTAATAGAAGCATCTCTGGGTCTATTTTATCCCTGTCTCTATATCCCCAGAGCTGGTACCATGTTTTACTATTTAAAAAAATAAACAAAGAAACCAGAACTTGTATTTCATCTACATAACGATCTCCTAGTGAGGAAACCCCCTCTACCAGTTCAGGTGGGTACCTATTCTACCCTATCCCATCTTGTCCTATCTTATCCATCCTATCCTATCCTATCCTATCCCATCCCATCTCATCCCATCTCATCCTATCCTACTCAAACCTCTCCTACCCTGCCCTATTTTACCTAATCCTATCCCATCCCATCCCATTCTATCTTGTCCCATACTGTCCTGTTATGGTTTATCTTATTTTATCCTACCCTCTTATCCTACCCAACCTTACTCTACCATGCCCTACCCTATTCTCTTCTATATTATCTAATCCAATCTTCTCTCCCTTCACTCCTCCCACTCCATATCAATTGATGGATGAATTTCAGTTGTTTACATATGAGAAGACACAGACAACTTATATAAACTCAGTTTCTGTAAGGTACCTATAGAGCAGGTTTGGGTGGTGGGGTGAGGAGACTGTCAGTTGTTATGACTGAGGCAGAGGGTAATTGCCTCTTCCCTCTCCCATCCAAATCTGGGAATTGCTTTACTTTACTTTTCGTATTTTCTAGCTGTCCAGTCTATTTTGGTAGAGAAGGAGGAGGTATTTCATTACTCGTTGGCCTTAGCTTTGAGAGAAGAGTGGAGATTATGGCTTTATCTGGTGTAGAATTTCACACATGGTTATATTTCCTTAGCCCCAAGGTGAGAGAAATGGCTTATGCATTTTCCACATTTACTTATATCTTTTGAGAGTGATGGGTTTTCAAGCCTTGTGAGCAGCTAAGAGGAGACGCAGGCACCCAGCAAGATGATGGTTCTGGCCTGTGGGTGTATTCTTATTTGGTAAACTGCTTATCCACAGTTTCTAATTCATTATTTTCCAAGAGGATGGTGACTCCAATGTATCAGTCTTCAGAGCAAATAGAATTGGGGATAAGGAGTAAGTGGTCCTTTAGTGGCGGAGTGTGTGAAAAGGGGAAACAGGGATGGCTTTGACTCGATTGGCAGTATCATAGTACTTATATCTGTGTTTCTTCTGGCTTTGCTTTCTTTGCCCAACTTCGGTTCATATAGTATTTTGATATTTCTCTGAATTCCTCATCTTCATCATTTCTTATGGCTCTATAAAATTCATTTTATTTGTATACTAAAGTTTGTTCAGCCAGTTGCCAAGTGGTGGGCATAAAGTTTGTTTACAACTTTGTGATTTGGATATTTTCAAATATATGTCTGTGTACACCCACATGTATGACATGGATACATATATGTATATAACACACACACATGCATAACAGACATGTACACATGTGTATGTACATATATTGTATATAGTCTACATGTATATGTGCATCAGTATATGCACATACCTACATACACTCCCCCCTATTTACATACACACTGGATAATTATATATCTATATACATGTATGCATGCATATATACATATATGTGCATATGTGTCTCTGTATCTCCATCATTAACTTCCTTGGATTGTGTAGTTCTGTAAGTAACATCTCTGAGTCAAAGGGTATGAACAGCTTAGAAACTTTTCTCAAGCAATTCCAAATCGCACACAAGAACAGCTTTGAAAAGCAACCATTTTATTAAGTACCTACTATGTGCTGGGCAACGCTCTATGTCCTGCTTCTGATACACAGTGGCTATGGAACCACAGACAAGTCACATAACACAGTGTATAAGAAGAGTTGCTAATGCAGAATCATTCTGAAGTGATGCCATGTTTTAACTTTGCCTGGCTGACTACATGAAGTCAGCCCACAAGGAAGGAAGGAAGGGCAATGGTCCTGTGGAGGAGGGCATTCCCCATGCTCCTCAGTGCTCATCCCATCTCCTAATGAGTACCTGAAGCACCTACTACCAACCCATCTCCTCATGTGAAATGTGTGCAAATCATAATATTTAGGGAGGAGCTGAAACTCAAAATTCATCCCTTTTTGCAAATATGTACCTATCAGAACTGTCTTGCTCTTAGAAAAAGTTGTCTTTAAAAGTGGTGCCTCTTTGAATCTCTATAATTTGTCCCTTGTAGCTATCCCACTGTATTTCAGCCTTGGTGTTTTTTAATCACCCCCTTTTAATTTTCTTTTGTTGAATTTTGCCTCTTTCATCCAAGCAAAAGCCTGAACATAGAATTTTGCATTTAACAAGAGGATCATGGGGTCATAGCTGTGAAGTCAAAAAGGAAATCAAAGGCCATCAAGTCTAACACCCTCATTTTACAGATATGAAAACTGAGACCCAGGGAGGCCATGACTTGGTCAAGGTCTCGTAGGTAGTAGATATTAGGCATAGTACTTGAATGCAGGTCACAGAATCAGGGAGCTGGATAGAACTTCAGGGACCATTTTGTCTAACATCTATGCTCTATATGCATCTATGCTCTATATGCAGGGAAATTTAGAACAATAGAAAGAAAGGAACTTACTCAGAGTTACATAAGCCATAGGGTCATAGATTTAGCTTTGGAAGAGACCTCTGAGGTCATCCACTTTAATTCCATTTTATAGATGAGAAAACTGAGACCTAAAAAATTTAAGCAACTTGCCCATGATCATACCTGTAGAAAATATTAACCTACAGGATCATCCTGAAATCACAGGTCCAAATCCCCTTCTCCTCAACCTTTCTCCACTTTTTCATGAAGAAAAATAATTATTTTTATTGTAATGAAAGGGATAGTAGCATGCTTCAAAGACAAAATGTTAGTCTTGGAGTCAACTGAAATGTGGGTTCAAATCTTGTCTTTGGAATTTTCAGACTTTTTGGTTGTAGCCAAATCACTTAACTTCACCAAATCTCAGTGTCTTCCTCTGTAAAATGGGAACAGTAGGTCTCATATCTGCTTGACAGGGCTGTTGTGGGGCTCACATGATGTATCTAATCAGCCTGCAATAGCCAGGCTTAGCATGCCTGATTATCTGCTCCTAAATCCCTCATTCCATGTTGGATAACTCATAGGATTACCTTCCTATCAGTCAAGTCAGGAAATCTTCCTTCACTTAGCTCCCATTAGTCTGGAACAAGATGGACTGGGCTACAGAGCGAGGAGCTGTTTGTCCCAGATGCCTGCTCTGGTCAGCCAGTTTTCCTACAGAAGTCTCTTCCCATGAGTCTGGAGTGGGGGAAGGGCTAGGTAAGTGGGGAGAAGGAATAGATAATACACTTTCTCTGTGGGCTTGACCCTGGCTCAGATCCCCCATCAGTTAGTCCCTAGGAAATCTAAATCCCTGCTGGAGAATCTCAGTCAGCCTGTGCTAAGTGATAACCTAATTACCATTTCGCTTTCTCTGGAGTAAGGAGATAAATGATATAGAGATCAATAAACTGGGATGGGGAGTGATTCATTTATTGACTCACATAGTTTATCTTCAAGCCAACACCACAGAAAATGCAATCCCTAGTCCTGCCGGCCCTTCAGTGAAAGAGATCACCAGATAGATCATTAAAAAGGAGTATTCAGAGAAAGAGTTAATCCATTGAATTCACTTCAGTGTAATTTGATAAACATTTTGAAAATGCCAGGCACAGTGCTACGCATTGGAAACATAAAGAGAAAAAATAGAACAGTCCCTGGCCTCAAGGAGTTTTCTACGGGGAAAATACACACACACACATATACAAATATGTAAGTATATGTAGACACATACATACATATATAGGTATAAGTATATGTACATATACATACATAAATATATAACTATAGGTATAAGTATATGTATATATGTCTGTATATGCATATATATACACACACTTATATATAAATTTATTTTGTCTATTATAAATACTCAAAATGATATAAAGAACATGTGAAGAAAGATGCTATCTATATCCACAGAAAGAACTGATAAATAGAAGTATATATAGAATAATATATACATGTATACATATACATAGCCACATACATGTACACACAATACACACAAGCATATATGCACACACGTACATGTACACACATGTGTGCATACATGTATACACACATGTATATACATACAAGCACGCACATACAGGCAATACACAATGCACATACCCATACATACATATGCACAAGGCATGCATACACACATGCACATACACACATTTATACATACATGCATACGTGTGTACATGCATGCGTGCTTATGTGTATGCATTCACACACATTGGTGTCTAACAGTAGCCATCTCTGGGGGGGAGGGGATGGAGGGAAGAAAAAAATTGCCTGATAATTTTGTATATTTGAAAGGAATTGCAAGTTTTGTATAGTAGATTTTCAGTTACACGTATAATCATCTTTTTAATTGTACCGTGTTATGGAATATGTATATGTGTATACACAGACATATGCATATTTTTTATCGGCTAACATCTGCATAGCAATTAAAATTCTGTTCAACACTTCCTATGTAGTATCTGATTGGATCCTCACAATAATACCGTGAAATAGGTGCTGTTATCCACATTTTACAGATGAAGAAAGTGACATTGGTCAAGGTTAATATCCAAAGCAGGATTTGAACTCAGGATTTTCTGACTCCAGATCCAGAGTTCTGTCTACTCTACCACTTTGCTAGTTGTAGAGTACGAACTCTCTAATTCAGGGTAAGGTTTTGGATAGGAAGTGCCACATGAATTGTATCTTAAAGGAAATTAATCTAGTGCCAGCATGGTGTAATGAACAGGGAAGAGGCAGCTAGGTTTTACAGTGGATAGAACATTGCATTTGGAATCAGGAAGATCTGAGTTCAAATCCAGCCTCGGATCCTTGCTAGTTCCTACTAGTTGGAAGACCCTGGGTAAGTCACTTAACCTCTGCCTGCCTCAGTTTTTTCATATGCAAAATGGAAATAATGACAGTACCTACTTCCCAGGGTTATTATGAGGATCAAATGAGATATTTGTAAAATGCTCAGCATAGTGTTTGGCACACAATAGGTGTTTAACTACTTATTTAATAAATACTTATTGATCAATTAATATTAATTATTTAATTAACATATTTAATCAATAAGATATATTTTAATTGATATATTATTTAATTAATAATATTAATTATTTAATTAATATATTTAATTGATTAATATTATATTTAATACTTATTAAAAATACAGTGTTAAAAATGGATCTAACTTCAAGAGGGCCTGGCTTCATGTCTTAACTTAGATATTTCTAGCTATGTGACCCTGGGAAAATTCCTTCACCTCTCTGTGCCTCTGTTTCCTTTTCTGTAAAATGAAGGGATTATTTGATATTCTTTAAAGTCTTGTCTGTGATCCTAAGTAATACCATGCTGATAATATGTATTATAATAGACCTAATTTTAACATAACATAACATGAGTTTATGTAGACTGGATGACCCCAATCACTATTTCCTAGGTTAGTAGTATCTGCTACAGAATTGAAGCTGTTTGCTACTAAGCACTGTTTTTCATGCATCCAAAGTCAATTATTGAAAGCATGCTCCATTAGCCTGTGAAATTCTCATGTCTTAGAGAGGTCATGATTCTACATTCCAGAGACCAGGAATTCATTTCCATTCAAAGCAAAGAACTTAAAGAGTTAAAATGGAAAACCTAGAGAACCGGACAACCCCAAACTTTGGATTCACCTCTTGGCTCCTTGTTATCCTTGGCTAACTAGAATATGGAGGCAGATGAGTTGTTTTCTTTATTGCCCAAACTGTTGATTACCCATAATTCTTATCTTTGAGGATGCAATGTTATGTTAAGAAGGCTTGTTTATTTGTTTTTCCCTCCTGAGATGTGGGAAAGAGCAGAATATCTCACAAATAACTAATGGACTCTGAACTATTTTCCTCTAAGCCTATTTCTGAACAAAACAATAAGCACGGAATTAGTGAGGTTCAAAGTCAACCCTGTCAATTGGGATCTGACATAAGAATGGCAGCTTTGTGTTTCCACAGCCTAAATGAAGTCTAGGCTATGAAAAGCTGGGATAAAAAATAAGGGTCCTGTCACAATTTCAAAATAAAAGTCAAAGCTCTTCATTCTGGTTCTCTCTGACCAATGGATCAACCCAACTCCTCTAGCTCATCTCTTAACTTTCTACTTCTCCAATCCCTGGCACCTAGATACATCAACCTAAACAAAAGTCCCATTCTATTGCTACCTTCCTATCCCCTCCTCCCATCCTTAACCATAGTTTCATTTCATCATAGATCATAATTTTAAAACTGAAAGGGACTATAGGGGTCCTATAGAAAATTTCCTCCATGTACAATTTTCTCAAGCTCAGAGCCTTAGACAGCATGTTAACAAAGTTTTGTGGTAGTGGTCTCCCCACTCCCCCTTTCCTTTGTGCAGAAGATCTTAATCCTCCCTTTGCTTTGATTTCAATTTAAGCTTTTGAAAGTTTTTTTTTAAAGTGCCTTCATCCCTATTACACATTTTACAGTACTTAGCCCCTTCTGTGTATTCTATGTAGTAGCCAGTCAGAAGCCTTTTTTTACAAACAAAAAGATCAATAAAGATTTGGATTCAATAAACAATTGAAACCCAGTTGTATTCATTTGTTTCTGAGGAAGTACCAAAGGGCTTGATTCAGGAAAATTGTCAGTCAGCAATTTTTTGGGCCTTAAAAAAGTTTTTAAAAATTTTATATTTTCTTTAGTAATCTTGTATAATACTCCTCTAGCAATGCCTTGTCTACTACAGGTTAGACATGAACAAGGACTTGAAAATAGTAACCCTGAGCCAGTGATCCTGAGCTCTGAAAGGTTCTAGGGAAACCTGAAAAGTTTGAGAGTCAATGGAAAGAGATTTGGAGTTGGTAGGGGCTGGGTTCGAATCTCAGGCTGACCATTTACTCTCTATGACTATGGTCAAATCACATCTTTTATCTGGTGGGATTAGTTCTCTCACTTGTACTTCAGAGTTGTTTTAATTTGCATTTCTCTACCTAATAGCAATTTAGAGCCCTTTTTTATAAGGTTATAGATAGCTTTGATTTCTTCATCTGAAAACTGCCTATTGATATCTTTTAACCACTTATCAATCAGGGAATGACTTGTATTCTTATAAATTTGACTCAATTATCTGTATATTTTAGAAATAAGGCCTTTGTCAGAGGTACTGGCTGTAAAAATTGTTTCCCAGCTTTCTGCTTTCCTTCTAATGTTAATTGCATTGGCTTTGTTTATGCAAAACCTTTTTAATTTAATGTAATCAAAACTATCCATTTTGCATTTCATAATATTATCTACTTCTTGTTTGGAAATAAACTACTCCCTTCTCCATAGATCTGACAGTTAAACTATTCCTTGCCCTCCTAATTTGCTTATATTATAACCCTTTATGTCTAAACCATGTACCTATTTTAACCTCATCTTGATATAATTTCCTCACTTGTAAAATGAAGGGTTTAAATTAAGTTACTTCTTGGGTTCCTTCCGTCCCTAAATTTGTCAACTTTCTGGAGTGGGCAATTGACAATGTCTATGATTTCTGAGATCCAGCCTAGCTAAATGTGAAAAAAAAAAATCATTGGGGACCAGGTAGTTACTTTTTAATTTTATTTAAAAATGTTTATTGATCTTTTATTTTTACATTACCTCTATTTCCCAATGTTTCCCTGTTCCTTCCCTTTTCTAGAAAGCCATTTTTTTTGTAAGAAAGAAGAAAAAAGAAGGGATAAAGAATTCAGTAAAATTAATCTATGTCAAGCAAAGATGGAAGGGACATCTATTCGATCATCTCTCCTTAGAAGTCAGGCTTGATCTTTATAAAGGAATGACTTTTGAAAAAGATAGATATGACTCAATAAGTAAGTATTTATTAAGTACCTGTGATGTGTCAGTCCCTGTATTACTTACTGCAGAGCTTACGTTTTAATTATTTAGACATATAAAAATATAAATGGCATAAATATAAAGTGGATAAGCAAGTATATATAAATACAAAATGAATAAGTATCTTCTTTTGTTGCATTTCCCAGTATATTTCTCTTCTTCCCTATTCAAATGAAGAAAACAAAAAATGGAAAAAGAAAAAAAGTTAAGCAAAACTAATCCACACTAAGCAAATTTGATAACACACACGTGCACACACACATGCACACACACATATATTTAGTAGTCTATACAGAATATATAGTATTCTACCTTCATATTCTCCCACTCTTGCAAAGAAGAGAAAGAAGTACATGCTTTTATCTTTTCTGTCCAAGCTTGGTCTTTATAAGGCAATGACCATATGCATATACACAAATTCACACACATGCATATATACATAGATAGGTTGTTGTTCAGTTGTTTCAGTAGTCTCTGACTCTGTGGTTCCATTTGGGGTTTTCTTAGCAAAATATACTGGAGTGCTTTGCCATTCCTTTCTCCAGTTCATTTTACAGATGAGGAAACTGAGGCAAACAGGGTTAAGTGATTTGCTTAGGGTCACACAGCTAAAATATGTCTGAGGTTAGATGTGAATTCATGAAAATGAATCTTTTTAACTCTAGGCTCGGCACTTTATGTACTGTGCCACCTATCTGGGTGTACATAGATATATTCACAGATTATATATGCACGTGTGAGCATTCACTTGCAAATACATGCATCTCAATGCATACTACATATATGGATACATATTTATATGTGCATGCCTATATGCACACACATATACACATAGATATATGTACTCAACTATATGTGTATGCACACACACACATATATATATATAAATATGCATATTTATTCCTCAGTGCTTTCCAAATCTTAAGATTGCAATTTAATTTCATACTTTTATTTTTGTTCAAGATTGTATCACACATCAAAGTGACAGTGTGTGAAATGATTGTTCATTAATATTGTACAGAAACAAAGTAATGTTATCTTTCCAGGAGGAGAAACTTTTTAAAATATGAAAACAGGCAAATCTGCCTTGATGTAGGTCGATACTTGTTGGAGACTCCTTTCCTTAAGAAATAATAATGTTTTATCATTTGTTCCATGTTGAAGCTTTGATGCTAGATAAATGATAAAGGATAAATGCACAGGATCATCAGATTACAAAATTCATAACTGAAGTACTTAAGATCAGAGAAAGCCTTATGATTTGTAAAAATAGGCTTTTGTTCATCTGCAATATCTATCCAAGATTTTGTAGCGTGAAACAAACCACCTCCCTTCAAATCTAATGCAATCTTAAGTCATCATATTAGAAGTCTAGCACTTAGAACCTGGGAAGGGATCACATCATGGTCACTCTGTATTCAGCCTTAGATAGCATCAGGAGCATTGTAGTTCTGGGTGACATTTTTTAGAAATAATTTTGACAACCCAAGTGTATATCCCATGGAAGGTGACCAGGATAAAAAGAAGGTGGTGACTCTACCATGTGAGAACTGTTGAAGGAACTGGGTTCATTTACCCTTGAGAAGAACTAGCTGGGGGGAATAGTAATTATCACTCACTTGGTTACTGTGCTTTATGATTTCTAAAGCATAGATTATCTTATATGGTCCTTATAACAGCCTAATGAGATAAGGGTTACTATCATTCCCATTTTACAGATGAGGAAACTGAGGTTCCAGTGTCTTTGCAAGAAAACCCCAGAGTCACAGAGTTAGACACAACTGAATAGCAACAATATGAAATTATAGGTATCTTCTCCTTCTTCCTCTCCTCCTCCTCTTTTTCTTCCTCTCCTCCTCCTCCTCTTCTTCCTCCTCTTCCTCCTCCTCTTCCTCCTTCTTCTTCTCATCATTATTTTGAAAGGACTCAGGATTTCATTATTTAGGGAGTTCCCACTGAGGAACTTCTACTAATGGAAATTGGCATATGTATTGAAACGCACAGTGTAAGAAAGGTCCCTGAGGTATTGGGAGGTTAAATGACATTCCTTGAGTTACATGGTCAATAAATGTCAGGGCAAGAATGGTGGTGCTATCAAATGGTAAGTTGAGAGTTGGAAGGGACCCTGGAGGTCATCAGATCTGACCTCTTCACTTTACAGATGAAGAAACTGAGCCACGGAATTGTTAAATAACCTGACACAGACAGTGCTAGAAGTAAGTATTTCTCAATAACAAGACAAGCCTCTGCTCATTCTTCCATGCTGCTTTTCACAAGAGATATTATCATTACTGCATTATACTATAGTATACTATACTACAATATGCTATATAGTATTTCACAGGTTTTGAAAAATCACTCCTGTGAGGTGATTAATTTTTTATCCCCATTGAACAAACAGGGACACTTAGGGAGACAGCAAGAAACAGCAGAAATAGGTCTGCCTCTGGATTTTGAGACCCTAGATTTAAATCCCATCTCTTGTCAGTCAATACCTATGTTACCTTGGTTAAGTCACTTAATTTCTCTTGGCCTCAGTTTCCTCATCTATAAAATGAAAGTGTTGAATTAAATGGTCTCTCAAGTTCCTTTGAAAGTAAAAGAGGTTTCTTGACTTACCTATGGCCACATGTCTGGTAAGTGTCAGAATCAGGACCAGGACCCAAGGTCTCCTGACTTGATAACCTATGCTTACCTTCTGGATCTTTGTATTACTTCATGGTGTTTCTTGCAATATTAATTTACCAAAAATGTAGGCTAAGATGCCCATAAGGATAGAAGCAAAAAAGAGATTGAGAATGCCCTCCACATGGATTCATGGAGAGAGAATGAGAAATTGATCTCCTAGTTAAAGGTGTCTTATGGAAAGTAGAATCAATGAAATCTATATGTGAAATGCAGAATAAGAAGGATGGTGATGGCACTCCAGGAGGGCCTTGCCCTGTTGCACTGGGCAAATCTGAGACAGGTAGTGAGCTAAAAGAGGTCTTTTTGCCAGAGAAATTACAGATGATTGCAAACCAAAACCTATTGGATGATAGCAAAAAATTGTCTCTTTTTTTCATATTTCTAGCATATCAAGAAAGGAATTGTGGCTCAGTGGGACTCTAGTTTGAATCTAGAAAAACCAGTCTAAATGTGGGTAGAAATGAAGCATGAATTGTCCCTTCATCCCAGTAAAGCTAAGTCAAACTAGTCACTAGGCTGGATAATAGGGCTAAGTTTGCATCATGGGCCTGAGGGAGACCAAGTAGCTCATTGGCAGAGTTCATTTCATATCAACTGCCATAAAACTGGAATTTGAGAGTCCCAACGGACTATCTATTAGTCAATTATAAAAGAAATACAGAAAGACTCTGTATCCATCACCTCCTTTCCAAGCTTCCGAAGCTCCTCATTGTTTTTCTCTGGGATTACTGTCATGCCTTCTGTCTGTCTTCCCTCTCTGTAGTTCATTCTTATTACCCCCATTTTACAGTTGAGAAAAATGAGGGAGACAGACTCGAGTCCAACCTCTTCACTTTACAGAGAAAGAAACGGAGTCACAGAGTTGTGAAGTGACCTGACACAACTAGGGTCACACATGTAGTAAGTGTCTGAGGTCATATTTGAACTCAGGAAGATGAGTCTTCCTGACTCTAGGCTGAACACTCTATCCATTGCATCATCTAACTGTCCATATAAATGGTAACTAGCTCTCAATCAGTATTTGTTGATTTGAATTGAAGATTAGCTTTCAATTTAGAAAATACTGAAAAGAAAAGCAATGCAAACATAGGATTATAGAAAGTGAAATTTATCTTTATCACCTATCAGGCCATTTTGCTTTGAGATATCATTGCTTTATCAGGCAGGACTGCCTTCTTTTTACCTCTGAGGATGTTTCTGGTATAAAGTGAATCTAAAGAGTTTGTGTTTGTTTTCAGGGAAGTGTTGACATTTTAATTACCTTCTGTTTTCTTTGGAGCTATATTTAAGAGTTGGAATCAAGTTAGGAGAAAAAAAATAAGAATTGGTGTTATGAGAAACAAGATTCATTGACACAAAGGCACAGATTGGAGAACTTCCAGGGAAGTCCATAATGTGAAATCTCCAGGAAGAGGAAGGGAGCCAAAAAGCCTGGCCAATGACAAGTCAAATAGTGGCAGTCCAGCTCTTGGCTTATCTTTG
>JAQQSK010010523.1:0-12649 GCA_028658325.1 Potorous gilbertii | reverse complement strand
TGGGCTTTAGAGCAGCCCCTGAGGTGCACCACCACACAGCGATCGGCCTGGGGGCGCTGCTTCCTTGGTAAGCCCCTGCTCAAATCAGGGGCCAGCCAAGCACCTCTTGGACCAGGCTGAGTCCAACCCAGGCCTCTTCCCCTCTCCCTCCTTGCTCACTCCTCCTGCTGGAGGACCCCTCGTCTGTCTTTGTGTTTGTGTTGTTGTCTGTGAAGCACAGGCCCCTGGTGTTCCCACCAGGAATCCCAGGAGGACACTCAAGACTATCGGCCCATGCAGCCATGACTGCTCTGGACCATCTTGAGGTACCTTCTAGGGTCTGCCCCCTGCCCCGTGAACCTAAATAAAGTCTGTGTAAGCAACCCCCCCCCCCCCAAAAAAAGAGGTATCATCACCTTTTGACTATTTTATCATAAAATCTCATAGCTCTTCACCTTGGAAAACCTGGAAAACCAGTCTGTTGCCAAATAGAGGCGAATTCAAGTTCTGACTATGGCAAAAATTGTTTGAACCTGAGGAAATAATTTAACCTTCCAGTGTTCTAGGAAACTATCTAAGACTATAAGTTTCAGAGAACGTGCCAACATACATTGACACAGGACAAAAATTTCTTCATCTGGGAGATTCTGAGTCAAATCAGAGGTTCGGTCACTTTCCCTATCTCATCCCAAATCTAGATCAAAATATCATGCAACCTCATGCTTTTGGAAATGAGTCAAAACAAAATCATTCTCTTCTCAGCATCTAAATAATTTTGTTAGAAGGTTGATATGAGATATAAATGGTTGTTAGAAAGTTTGAAATGAAAAAAAGTAGATTCACTGAACTGCAATGACTAACATTTTGCAGTTGTTATATTTAACATTATAAACTCTAAAAATATCCGTTGAATTTGTGGATAATTTTGTGAATCATTTGTCTGGAATCTCTTAAATATTGGCAGGCAAAACATTTTCTTTAAGGAGGTTTTAGGTTTTTATTGTATGTGCGTATATATTTTCATGTGCAACTTTAATGAGGATATTATTGCATATTCCTTTCTTCACAGATTTTGAATACTTCAATAGGATTTACCCAAAGACCTATGGGATTTAATTTACAGAGGCAAAAAAATGAAACAACATTATATGACTCCCAAAGTTAGTCAATATTCTTTTCTTTTCAATTCACTACTTCTAGTAATTTGATAGATCCACTATTCTGTTGATGTAACTCCCTTCCGATGCAGTATATTGCAATTTATAAATGTATTTTTGCATTTTGAAACTCTTTTTCTTTAAGTCTCAATTAAAATTCCATATTTTACTGGAAGTCTACCCCTATCCCTTGTAATTATTAGATCTTTTCTTCCTTTATTATTTATTTTTTATCCTGTATATAATTCACTTTGCATATGGATGTTTTCATGTTGTCTCCTCCAATAGACTATAAATTTCTCAAGGGCAGGGCTTGTGTTTTGCCTCTTATTGTATCCTCAGTGCTTATTACAGTGCCTAGCACATATTAGGTACTAAATAAATGTTTACTGATTGGTTATACTTGTACTAATGTAAATCCTGTATATTGTGAGAGGAATTCACTTTCTGGTTTTTTAGGGGAAACTTTGGCACTCAGGTTATGTGTTATCCTTAACATTTACTGGCATACCTACCTCCTTTTCCAGTCATAAGTTTACTTCATGATTTCTTTTGCTTACAAAAAAGTCTTTTGCTAGGGCTTAGGATGTGTTAAATGAAGACTAGTACATCTGGTATGAGGCCTAACAAGTCCTTTTCAGGGCTGCTTTACACCTATGGTATCCACCTGATTTACCTAACTCTCACCATGACTTCAAGAAGCTGTAGAATGTTCAGTGGGCACACTTTGGTAAACTCTTTTGGAAAATGGGCTAAACCAAGTTAAGTACAACAGAGGGGTCTCAAACCTGCTGATGTTAGGGGGTTGTCTACCCAAAACATGTGAAGACTACCCCCCCCTACTCCAGCAGAATGAATGGATGAACAATTTATTCCAATTACCCATGGAGGTGGCTAAAGCAGGCACTAAGGGATGCTTAGGATTTGTTTAAACATCGAAGATGCCAGTCATCCACTGTATTCCAAGCTATCACCAATCATCTTAACTTTTGTCTTGTCTTTGGACTTTGATGATTCTGGAAGAAATATTGAGGCTGAGAACTTTGAGCTACTCTGACTCATTTAAATCCAATTTGTACACAAATCAAAAGACATCACCCATAACATTTTTAACTAACTTAAAGTCCTGTGGTGACAGGTAAGTGATGAAGCAGCAGATAAAGATATAGTGGGAGCTATAGTTATAACCCTGCACATGATTGACTCATTTAATAGGATTGTCTTCTCATAGGACTAATGATTGTACACTCTTTGAAGTCTCTGAGGATGAGATATAACAAAGTATGGATCAGTTATCGGCAGATTATACTAATTTTGGCCTAACAATTAATATCAAGAAAATTTGTCGGGGGAGGAGCCAAGATGGTGGAGTAGAAAGATTCACATATGCTAGCTCCAAACCCACAGCCCATAAAATACCCATAAAGAAGAACTCCCAACAAATTGTGGAGCAGTGGAAGCCACACAGCAATGGACTAGAGGAGATTTCTGTTCCAGAAAGACCTAAAAAACGGACACCAAAGGTCCCTCATGCACTGGATCTGGAGCAGAGCCCAGCCCTGCTTTGGCCACGTGGCATCAAGAGGAGCAGATCCAAGCAGGCTTCAGGGACAGAATCTCCAGTGGCTGTGAAGGTTCCTCTGGCCACAGATACCGAAGGTCAGTGAGAGACACTTTTGGGCTGGTGTGTCTCCATAACTGGCATGGGGTGTCTCCATAACTCAGGCCCCCTTGAGAGGCAGCAGCGGGGGACGCAGCAGACAGGGGATCTGAAAGCAGGCAGGAGCTTAGGTCCATTGTTAAAGGTCTCTGAATAAACCCCCTGAGGGAACTGATCCCTGTAAGGCGGCCCTGCCCCCACCCGAGCAGCTGAACTTAATCTCACACTGAATAGCAGCCCTACCTCTGCTGAAAGCCCTGAGGCTGGGGAGCAGCATCTGAATCTCAGACCTCATGTATTGGGAGGAGAGAGGGAGAAATGGAATGGGACAAATTATATCTCATAGAAGAGGCAGGCAGGAGACTTTTTAGTGGAGGGAAAAAGAGGAGAGCTGAGAGAAAAACATGAAATTTACTCTCATCACATTTGACTAAAGGAAGGAATAAAATGCACACTCATTTTGATGTGTAAACCTATCTTACAATACAGGAAAGTGGGAGAGAAGGGGATAAGCAGGGTGGGGGGGATGATGGAAGGGAGGACAATGGGAGTTGGGAGCAATTTGAAATCAACACTCTTGGGGAGGGACAGGATCGAAAGAGAGAATAGAAGCAAAGGGGGCAGGATAGGATGGAAGGAAATATAGTTAGTCTTACACAACATGACTATTATGGAAGTCATTTACAAAACTACACTGATATAGCCTATATTGAATTGTCTGCCTTCCCAAAGGGAATGGGTGTAAAGGGAGGGATGGGGAGAAGTTGGAACTCAAAGTTTTAGGAAGAATTGTCAAATATTGTTCTTGCTACTAGGAAATAAGAAATACAGGCAATGGGGAATAGAAAGTTATCTGGCCCTATAGGACAAAAGAGAAGATAGGGACAAGAGAAGGGAGGGATGATTGAAGAGAGGGCAGATTGGTGATAGGGGAAATTACAATGCTCAGTGTATTGGGGTGAGAGGAGGGGACAAATGGGGGGAAAATTTGAAACCCAAAATTTTGTGAAAATGCATGCAAAAAGTTAAATAAATAAATTTTAAAAAAAAGAAACAAAAAGAAAATTCCTCTAGCACCACACCACCTCTACAGGAACTATCACTTATGGCAAATGGAGAAATATTGAATGTTGTGGATAAGTTCACTTACCTTGGCAGTGTAATTTCCAGACATATACAAACAGATGATGAGGTACACATTGCTAGAGCTATCTTGGTGTTTGGAAGGCTCCAAAGAAGGTGTGGGAGAGAAGAGATACCTAGGACTGCCTATCAAACTGAAGATCTACAGAGCCATTGTGATGATCTCATTATTTCATGCTTCTGAAACATACTATGAGTTGCTTCCATTTGAATTGTCTTAGGGAGATTCTGAAGATCATTTGGCAAGATAAGGCACCAGACATTGAGGTCCTTTCTCAAGTGAAATTGCCAAGCACTCAAACTCTATTGCAGAGTGTGTGACTCTGATAGACTGGTCATGTTGTTTGAATGTCAAACATGCATTTGCCTAAGAGACTATTTTATGAAGAACTCACACAGAGCAAATGCTCACATGAAGGTCAGAATAAGTGATCAAAGAATGCTCTCAAGGTCTTTTTGAGGAACTTTGGGATCAATTTCATCCTATGAGAGACACTGGCAAAAGGCTGCACAGTGAGTTACACCCATATCAAAGATGTTTTGCTTAAAAGAAAAGCAGAATTTCAGTAGATCAAAAGAATCAGGAGATGTACAAATTTAGACATCTCCACTCCAAATATTCATGTGGATCTTTTGTGCCTGATCTGTGCTAGTACCTTATGAACTCATATTATTCTGATGAGCCACAATTGAACATAACGAACTGAAGTCAAGACTTCAACATAATGATACCTGTTTGGTCCTCTTTTAGAGCGAAAGACAACTCATCAGTATGCTATAGTCTACTTATGCCTAGATCTCTTTATTAGTATTTGCAGCACTTACTATTTTGATCTTTGGTGCTTTATGATTTGTTTTTATCTAGCACTAAATGAAGAATATTAGAGTTAAAAAGCTGTGGTTTTGTTTCAAGGAACAATTTGTGGTTGAAAATTCTACTCAGTTTTTCAAATTGTCCTCATCTGGTCACCCTGTTCATTTCTTTGCCCAGTTCGCTGTCTAAAAGCAATGTCTTTCAGATACATATTATACATTGTTAGACTAACTCAGTAGGTTCTTCTTACAACTGTATATTATTGTCTGGATAAAAAAATTTTTTTTAATCTTATTCTTATTGTCAAACAAAACTCCTTTGATTTGGTTATCTATCTATATCAGTCACTTATTGTAGCAATGTAAATGAGGGCTGAATGAGTGAGTTCTAGAAGTTTAAAGTTAGCATACTTGATCATTTCCCCACACATTTATATTTAATAAATAATGCCATAGGTTGAAGGAATAATTGAATCATAATCCAGAATTCTTATGAATCAGAGAAAAAGTCATGCACAAGATTTAAGTGTCCATATGACATATATGACAGCCAGGTATAGATGGAAGTGATACTACAGTACCCAAAGTCTGTGTAGCTCTTGAGGTGGCAGCTCCAAAGGTGTCTTCCCAGTTTTCCCCAATTTGTTTGAGAAAATTTTTATTTTTGGTGAATGTTAGGGATA
Organism: Potorous gilbertii; assembly: GCA_028658325.1. Lineage (NCBI taxonomy): Eukaryota > Metazoa > Chordata > Mammalia > Diprotodontia > Potoroidae > Potorous > Potorous gilbertii. The sequence continues at coordinate 7,214 of JAQQSK010010523.1, read as the reverse complement.
TTCTTTCACTTTCGGTGACTCTAGTCAGTGATTTGTGGATAAACAAAGCATGACAGTTTCTCTATTTTCAGTCATGTATATTGCAAATTCTTGGTAGTATAATACTTAGGCTGTGGCCAAATTTGAGCCTCTGCTCAGGTGGCCAAGGACCTGCTCTTAGATGTGAATGGGCTTCAGAGAGGGTAGTGATATCAAACTGGAAAGAGTGCTGAAAGTGAAATGAAAATCTTAGAGTCCCAGGACCTGAGTTTGAATTCTGGCTCATTCTTGGGCCTTCAATTTCCCCCTGAAAGTTGACGGGGGGGTTACTGGAAGACTGCTAAGATCATTCTCAGCTCTAAATCTTTGATATTAAATTCTCTCCTGCACAAGACATCATGGGCTCTTAAAAAGAATGGCATAAGAAGACACCACAGCTTGTTTATGATCAGAATTTCTGATTTAACTCTTGACTTTCTTGTGACACTATCCTGACTCTAAAGCTTACAGTGGTGACAGTGAACAAGCTAACATTTGGCCAGAGCCTTTTGTTTGGTATTTCATAATTTGGGCTGTCTTGCATCTAGGAGATTGATTATCAGGAAATTGTCCAGGACTAGAATATGCCCTAACGGCATCACAATGTGACCTGAGTCTGTCAAGATGAAGGAATTCCTTTGAGGCATTGCCATCTAAACTCCTGAATATCTCTTCCTTTTATCAGCTTTGCAGAATGAAGTCATTGATGTTCCTTCTAGTCATAGACAATGATATCAAGGACTTTCAGAGAGTGTCAAAGTTTATTAAGATGTAATAGCTCTTCGGGGAAACAAAATCCAAACAGAAATCTGTTACCATTGTCATATACAATATTTAGTTCATTTTTATATAATTTCTTCAGTTTATGTCACTGAAAATGAACATTTCTAGCATACTGGAATTTTTTTTACTCAGTTAACAAAAGTATGTGCCACAAATTATGCCTGCCAACTTCCTTTTTGAATAACTGTGTTTCCTAATTTAAATCATCTTATCCATGAATCCCATTAAACAAATTTTAGAATATCTTTGGAAAGTTTTGTGAAAAGTTTAGAAGGATGCCTATTCTGAAAATTCTAATTTTGAAATTTTCCACTAAATTCCATGGTTTAATAGTTCTTCTAAAAAAATTCCCCATTTTTTGTCAAGATGAATATTTTCTCCACTGAGGCAGATTGCATTTCAATTCAATTCAATTTAATTTAATAATTGCTTATCAAATGTCTACATCACCTAACAGCAGTGTAAAAATGCTTGCTGAGTGTGATTGGGTGGCAACAAATTATAAATAAGGAATTACTAATGCAATGCAGAGTAAGGAATCTGGCTGCAAAAAAGATGTTCACATGGGGCCATTAATGACCCACTGGGTACCTGTATTGCCCTGGCAATATTCACAGCACCAAGGGTGACAGATTATGACAGTGTAGTATGGAATTTCAAAGTGTAACAAACTCTCCAAAAAGAAGGCAAAAGAAAAATATTTGTGCAGACACCAGAAAGCCATATCCCCAAACCAGAAAGCCAAATTGGTCATAGCAACCAAGAAGTCAATATACATTATCGCTACAGGATCCAAAGCCATTCCAAGCCTCCTCTGGCCCCCTGCTTGGGCCTTTCCACAAACTGACAAATACTCTGGAGCCTAACTGTCTGCCTCTTCTCTCTTCCCCAGTTCTGACTGCTCTGACCAATTTCCTCAGCTCTGCTCTAGCTCTGCCTTTTCCTATTCCATCCCTCCCATTCCCTATGACTTAGATTCATGTGATTCAGGCTTCCATGTGAGTTAAGCAGGTCAGATGGACCTCTTAGTGAATGGCAAAGATCTTCTCATTAAAAAGTAAAGTTACATTAACAATAAGCAAAAATGCATTATAATACAGTACCCCAAGAACATCCATGCCATACATTCCTTATATTAAGAGAAATCAAGGGAACATTGGAAGGAACCCATGTGGTGAACTTGCAGGAGGATATGGATGGAAATCACCCTGGATGGACAGGCATGCATGGGTTGCAATATGAATGTTTTGAAGAAATACTCCAACGGGCCATATTACTCATTCATTAGAATATTTAAGTAAATATAATGTACTCTGGTAGATGTTATTGACAAAAAAGAGAAAACAGAAACGTTTTCAGGAGTTACTATGCAAAAAACAATAGCAATAATAAATCACCTCATAACTCACCATTTGGATGATATACTTACTCTTAAGTTGACTTATCCAGGGATGGCAAAGACACAGAGTCCATTGTCTGGTCAACACTGAACACCTTTCCTATATGAAAGGGCTTTCCAGAGTTTGTGTTCTTCTGAAATAGACTTTAAATACAGGGTATCCTAATGAGGTGTTATCTTAGTATCTGAGTAGAAGGAGCCTTTTTATATCTCCTATCTGTAAGATAGGATACATAACCTAGGATGCAGACCACTTAAGTAAATGGTGCTCAGCAGTGATAAATGTAGCATATATTTGAGACACAACCTTGAAACATTTAAGAACTAAATGGCTGATTATAAAGCACAAGCTATACCATATGCAAATAACCCATTACCTTGATTTTCTGCAAGAGGTTGGCCGTATAAATTAATTTCCCTGCGATTATTCTTTTTATAAAAGCAAATGTGGTCATTAATGGATGTGAGCTATTAGGAAAGAAACAGCCAAAAGAAAAACGGAGAGATGAGTACGCTAATGATGTTAGAGCAGCAAGGGGAGCTGAGTAACCTGGATAAATACTACTGTTTTGTTTCATGGTCTTACAATTTGTTGACTCTATTAGGAAAATCACCATCACTAAAATATTCATTTCACTAAAGCAAAAGCAACTGATGTTCCTTGAATTGTTCGCTAAAGCAAAAGTGACTGATGTTCCTTGAATTGATCTTAAGATTTATTTTATGACTTCATGTCTTCAAAATTGTTGCTTTCTTAATATTTCCCATTTCCCCCCATAAGATAAGTTTTAGATTTCTTACCTTCAGTTTCTATAAGGTGAAAGAGAGAATGCATGGCATAGAGGTTAAAGGACAAATCTGGGAGTGAGGAAGACCTGAGTTCAAGTTCTGCTTTGGGCATGCATAGTAGATGTTTGCATGGCTATGTTACCTAACTTCTCAGAGCTGCAGAAACCTCTCCAACTAAATGTTATAGTTTTCTGTTTGCATTAGTAGAGGGAGTTACTATATATCTCAGACCCATGGCCTTTTTGCTCCCTACAACACCCCTCTTTTCCTCAAGGTAAATCAATGAAAGGAAGTTAGAGGTTTTATAAATCAAAGCTTACAACAAATATGGTCATATGTAATATTTTTAAAAGCAAACAAATCAGATAATAGTTTGGTACTGTGCCCAGCAGACATATACTCCAAGTATTCCTAGTTCTTTCATTTTATATAAAAAGGTTAAAACCCTTAACACCTTATTTTTTTAACTCGATCATTGAAATGAGATGTAAACAAGGGGGTATTTATGTGTATAGCTCATTATAAATTAAAATTTAACTTGAAGCTATAGCCTTCATAATAGAAATAATCACAGAACCAATTTGGACATAATTTTCAATTGCTTTAGTTGGATATGGTCTCTTTATGTGTAAGACCAATTAAGGTAACTTATACTACTGAAGGGACCAGGAAGGAGGTATAGTCTTTTGTTCTTTGGGAGGGAGTATATGTAGTTCCACACATTGATGGTGAGACTGCTTTAGCTAGGCTTGTTAAGCTATAGAGACATTCACTGTATACATTATGAAATAGGTCCAGAATACAGTATATTGAAAGTAGGGTGAGAAGCACACATATGCAAACATACATGCATCTGTATGCATGTGCATACACACACACACGGACAGAGAGACAGAGACATAGAGAAAGAGAGAGAGGCAGAGATAGAGAGTTGGGAAAGTATGGTTATATTTAACATGGTTACTTAGGTCTCCACTATCTTATCACCTGCCTCCCCCTCCCCAAAATACATATCTTTGGATGACATGTTTTCTGCTCATTTCCAAGGGAGGTACTTAAAAAAATAATTGCTACATACGCATTTCCTATTCTCTTAAATATCTTATATACTGTGACCTTTCTTAGTACACGTTAGGAGAGACCAAACTGAAGGAATGAGCCAGTGATGAGTCTGTAATTCAGATTCATTGTCCAGCTACATATCTGATTACATGCTCTGAGGCTGCTCATCCTTCCTGAAGGGTGGCCTAATGGGGTCTCAGGCATAACGATTTGTACTTCCACAGTGCTTGACCAAAAATTATGATCAGAATGATTTTAAAATGGTACTTCTGTCAAGCATGTAGACACAGACTATAAAAGATATTTAGTCTTGAAACACCATTTCAATAAATCATTTTTATGTAATGTTTCAACTTATAGTTCTATAGTGCTTGGTTTAAAAATTGCTTACTTACACATATGATTTCATTTGGTCCTTTCCACAGATCTGTGAGGTGGGTCATGTAAGTACTATTATCCAAAATTTAGAGATGTGGAAATTGAAACTCAGTAAAATTCAATGACATGGTCAAGGTCACATATCAAGTAACTGGAAAATCCGGAAAGAAACCTTGAACATAAATACATTTACTTTAACTCAAAATTCTTCTGAATTATTTGATTAAAAGGAAATCCTTTCTATGTGTGGTATTTTCAAATGTTGCCCATATGTACAGCTCATTTATTTTCTGAAGCAAGGAAATGCTATCATATTAATATATAGATATCTACACATGTGCATATATATACATGTATATATTCATTCCCAAACATAAGCATGCATATACATACACATATATGTATGTACTTATACACACACACACACACACACACACACACACACACACACACATACTTTTAAAATAATTTGACCTGTCTTGATTTTCCCTTAAATTTTGGAAAACTGTATTCTTTCCTCTTAGCATTGGAGAAAATAAATCTTACCTATTCTTCAATTTTTTACCACATCTTGGTTTTGGAATGGGCATAACAAAAATGGCATGTCCATTTCCAAGTTTTATTCCCTTCATTGTAGTGTTATATTGGAGGAGAAGGGGCTTTTTATATTCATTTTTGTGCATAGGTTAAAAAAAAGTTTCGCAAAAATGGAATTGGACTCAGACTGTGAGATGGAGTATTGGTTTTGGAAAAAAAAGCTTTACTTCTATTTTCACTCATTCTTCCCACAGTCATTTAAATTCCCACATTATGCTCTGAACTGAATTATATTCTACAGACATGAATATAAAAATGCAATGGTCCCTGTCATTAAGGATAGTCAATGTATTGGGGTAATACAATGAATTTTTTGATAAGAAAGAGTCCCTGGAGATGGAGGACCTAGGTTCAAAGACTTCATTTCATCCCTTCTTCTTATATGACATGGGGTAAATCACTGTTTCCTGCCCTTAGTTTCCTAATCTGTAAAATGAGGAAACTGAACTAAAAAGATTCTTGAGGCACCATATGCATCTAAAATAATGTTCTTTTAAAAGTATATACAATATAACCCAGTAAATTGCCTCAGCTCCCCAGTTACCTTTGGAAACAACACTACAATGAGCCTCTAAAATCATTCTCAAGGAACAAAATCCACTAAAAGACAGAGTGAAAGTATTTACAGTGCAAAAAAACTTAGAAGAACTTCTGAAAAGGTGTGTCTCACTTGGGTGAAAGGGGAACAGGGCGCAGCAAAGGCAGTGTCTGGGAAAACTAGTGGCAGGATACAGCTACAGCACAGATCAGCAGATGAGACTCCATGGTAGTGGTTCAGCAGGATAGTGACACAGCAGGTGAAATATGAGGCCTTCAGGCAAAAAACGGTGGGCAGATTGCCAGCTGCAGAGTCCAAGGCATAACAGGTGTGACTAGGCCAGATCATCCAAGTGCAGTGGACAAGCAGTCATCACCTCAGATCCTGTCACAGAAAGCCATGGACCAGGCCCTGGCCCTCATTACAAAAAGCTTGCAACAGTGCCCTCTGTACCCTCTGAACTTTTAAAAATGAGCAAAAAACACAAAAGAGCCTTGACCTTGTGGCAATAGAGAAGATCAAAACAGAAACCCAGAAGAGAACAACAATGTCAAAATTCCTACATGTGAAACCTCAAAAGGGAATATGAATTGGTCTCAAACTCTAAAAGTCTTATTGGAAGAGGTCAAAAATGATTCTAAAAATTAAGTAAGAGGGTTGCAAGAAAAATTGAGAAAAGAAATAAAAGTTACACAAGAGAGAAATACTGACTGAGGAAAATAACTCTTAAATAACTCTTAAAAAGTCAAGTAGAAAGTCAAGTAGAAAAACAATCCACTGAGAAATGAAACTCCTTAAAATTAGAATTGGCCAAATGGAAAAGGAAGTACAAAAGCTAACTGAAAAAAAATTAATTCCTTAAGAAGTAGAATTGGAATGGGGTGGAGTCAAGATGGTGGAGTAAAAGCAAGGACTTCCCTCCCAAACCCATCCAAATACCTGTAAGAAATGACTCTAAAACTTCTAGAGCTTAAGAACCCACAAGATGATTAAATGGGGAGGAGAAAGGAAGAGATAGAATTATCTCACCTAAAAGAGGCAAGGAAAAAGGTTTTACAATGGAAGGAAAGAGAGGGGAGGTGACAGGGAATGAGAGAAGCTTAATCTCATCAGATTTGACTTAAGGAGGCAGCCAGAGGCTCCCAGAGCAGGCGGCCAGAGGCTGCCACAGCAGGCAAGAGCTCAGCAGCAGCTCCATTACAAAAGGTCTCTGCATAAACCCCCTGAGGGAACTGGGCCTGGGAGATGGCCCTGCCCCCACCTGAGAACCTGATTTAATCTTACCCTGAATAGCAGCCAGGACTACCAACAAAAGCCCTGAGGCTGGGGAGCAGCATTTGAATCTCAGACCCCAAGCACTAGCTGGGCAGACCAAGTCCAGGGGTGGAGAGGACTCTCAGAAGTCAAGTAACTGGCTGGGAAAATGCCCAGAAAAGGGAAAAAACTAAGACCATAGAAGGTTATTTTCTTGAAAAAATGATTCCAACCTTCATCTCTGAAGGTGAAGAAGAAAACTGCTTACCATCAGGTAAAGACATAGGAGTCAAGGCCTCTGTATCCCAAACATCTGAAATATGTATCCCATGGGCTCAGGCCATGGAAGAGCTCAAAAAGGATTTTGAAAATCAAGTTAGACAGGTGGAGGAAAAA
>JAQQSK010010522.1:0-12649 GCA_028658325.1 Potorous gilbertii | reverse complement strand
ATCTAAAACCATTAGCAAGAATTGTATGTATTGGAGATAAGCTAGAATCTTTCCCAGGTAAAACTTTACTGGTAAAACAACAATGTCCATTATCACAATTATCATTCAATATTATACAAAAATGTGAGCTTTGAGAAATAAAGGAAGGAAAAAGAAATAGAAGAAATTAAAATGGGTAATGAGGAAAGAAAGTTATCATTTTTTGCACATGATAAAATTGTATACTTAGAGAATGCTTTAGAATCAAGCAAAAAAAAACCCCTACTTCAAATAACATTAGCAAAGTTGCAGGATAAAAAAGAAAGCCACATAAAAATCAGCCTTTCTATATATTACTAACAAAGCTCAGCAGCAAGATATAGAAAAAGAAATTCCATTTAAAATAACTGTAGACAATATTTGGAAGTCTTCCTGCCAAGACAAACGCAGGAACTACATGAACAGAGTTACAAAACACTTTTCACACAAAATCAGATTTAGACAATTGGAAAATATCAGTGCCAATTGCTCATGCATATGCCAAACTAATATAATAAAAATGACAATTCCACTTAAATTAATTTACTTATTCAATGTCATACCAAACTAACAATAGTATTTTATAAAGTTAGAAAAATTTTAAAAATCATCTGGAAGAACAAAACGTCTGGAATATCAAGAGAATTAATGAAGACAAATACAAAGGAGGGGGCTCCTAGCTGCACTAGGTCTGAAACTGTCTTATAAAGCAGCAGTCAGCAAAACTATTTGGTACTGCCTAAGAAAGAGTGGCAGATCAGTGATTATATACACAAGACACAGTAGTGAATGACTATAGTAACCTACTGTATAATAAACCCCAAAACTCCAGTCCCTAGGAATAGAACTCACTATTTGACAAAAACTGCTGAGAAAACAGAGGAATAGAATATGACAGAAACTATGCAGGTAATAACATCTCACACCACATACCTAGATAAGTTCAATATTAGGAAACATTTTATAGCCACTGTTTCTGATAAAGTGTTTCTGACAAAAAATATTTATAGCAACTTCTTTGTAGTATCAAAGAACTGGAATTTGAGGGAATATCCATCAGTTGGGGAATGGCTGAACCACTTGTGGCATATGAATGTAATACAATTATTGAGATGTAAGAAATGATGAGCAGGTGGATTTCAGAAAAGTTCTTGAAAGACATAAATGAACTGTTGCTCACTGAAGGAAGCAGAAGCTTTGTACTTAGTAATAACAACATTATGCAATAAGCAACTTTGATAAACCTAATTCTTCTCAGCAAAATAATGATGTAAAATGATTTAGGAAAATACAGTCCATATCCAGAGAAAGACCTGTGGAGTCTGAATGTAAATTGAAGCATACTATTTTCTCTTTTTGTTTATTTTTTCTTTCTTGTGGTTTTTCTCTCGTTCTAAATCCTTTTTCACAACATGACTAATGTGGGAGTAGATTTAATATGTTTGTACATGTACAATCTATTTAATATTGCATGCTGTCTTGGGGAGGAGGAAGAAGGGTTAATTTTAAAAAATGGAACTCAAAATCTTATAAAAGTGAATCTAGAAAAATACTGTTGATGAATTGATTAGTCTTAATAGCAATCCTTGCAGCATACACTCCAGATGTTATTATATTAGTTAACAGATTACAAAACAGAAGCTGAGCCTTAAATTGACATGTATAGTTCAGTAACATGGTAATTAGACTGCTACATGAAATCAGGAAGACTCATCTTTCTGAGTTAAATCTGTCCTCAGGCACTTACTTGCTGTGTGGCCCTGGGCCAGTCACTTAAATCTACTGGCCTCACTTCCTCATCTGTAACATGGGCTGAAAATGGAAGTAGTTAACCACTCAATAACTTGGTCAAGAAAACCCCCAAAAGAATTGCAAAGCGTGGACACAACTAAACAAGAGTCATACAATATTGATTTTCAAAGGTGTCATTTGAACACAATATTGACTGTCAGAAGTGGCATTTGAACACAGGCAAGCCTCTCTTAAAAACCAGAGACTTTCCACTACATCACATTTCCTTTTCTATGCATATGAAACAAACAGGATAAATGGCTTTACAATCATCTAGAATCCAACCTCGGACATTTGACACTTCTTAGATCATCATTTCTTGTATTTGCGAAAAGAGGAAAGTTAAACAAGGATGTTTTGACCTTAAAATTCTATAGTTTATTTTCTAATTTTACATATCACCTGATACGTACAAAACCGTCTGTGATTCTTTTTAATTTGACACTTGGAATTTTAATGCATAATCACAATAAGAATGTATGTAATATTATTTGAAAGTTTTATAAAACATTATGAAAAATCCTCAATGTAGGGTTATCTAAGTGAGGTGGATCATGGAAAGGTGAATCAAATGAATGTCCTCAGAAAATATTTGATCTGTGACCCAAGAATCCTTAAGATAAGAATATTTTGGTAGGAGAGGTAATGACATAGACAGAGGCCAGAAAGAAGGAAATAATAACAGCACTCCCATCACTCCTCCATCCATATTTGCTACTGTTGTCACTCTACATAATGGGTAAAATTATCCCATTTTTCATTGTCCAACTTCCCCCATAGATTGCAAACTCCAAAATTCCATAGCTTGCAAACTTGTCACAAGGAGGGATAATGTCATGTTGATTTTTTATATACTCTTCAATGTGTATCATACTTCCTTGGACCTAGTAGGCACACAATAAATATGCTAAGTAACTTATAGTGAAGGAAGGAGGGGAAGGAAGAAATAAAATAGGGAAAGAGGAAAGAAGGGAAGGAAGGAAGGAAGGAAGAAAGGAAGGAAGGAAGGAAGGGGCAAAGAGCAGGACTATGATAGTTTGTTAATCCAAAGTTATCCTAAAAACATATACTGAAAACAATAACAATGACCATGTGGACCACAAAAGATATCTAAGTGCAAAGGAACCTACAAATTTAATCAGTTTTCTAAAGTTATTGATATAATAAATTTGGAAATCACAATCATATATTGTAAATCAGAGACTCAGAAAAACCTGAATAGTAGTTCCTTTTCAAGTCTAGAATAATTCAAAGCTCTCCAGAAAATTATCTCCTTTACAACTACAGCCTTCAACAACACTTGCCCAGAATACTTGACTTTGTCAAGTGCCCTTTTCGTGAAGAAACATAGATATCAAAACCAGAGACAAGAAATTATTAAGTGACTGGTGTTTTATTTACATTCTAATCTGGTAGTTTGCCCTCTCCTCAATACTTTACTCAATATATTGCAAACACTGTAATGAATATTGAATATACTAATATATATGTAGACATGTGCACAAGCATGAAAAACTGATCTTTGTTTTATTTCAGCATAACCTCCAAGACTCTACTCACCTTTTCTTGATTTTTTTCTAAAAAGTTACCTTTCTTACTCCTGTGTACAGCTGAAAGTACAAGGTATTATTTGTTACCTACACAGTGTTTAGTTCAGCAATGTTTTAACAGTGAAAATAAAATTGAGTAATTTGCAGTAAATGCTAACCCAGTTGCAGAAATTCATCATTACTCTCTTTTGCAAAACAGTATTAACCTCCTTTCTAATGATGTTCTCTTATTGTATTATATGAAATGCTAACCAGACATTTAATAGCATAATAGGCTCTTGTAAATACGGTAACTAAATAAAAACTGATGCCGATTATTTTACAAAGTGATCTTAACAACAAAATTCCAGGTTTGAAAAATTTAAAAATTCTAAAGCATAAAACATTGCAAAAGAAAAAATGCTGATATATTTTCCTGCTTCATCTATGAAATAGTCCTTGAATTAAAGTTTTACCTGCTTATTTAATATCATCTGATTCATTTCAGTGAGCATTTATTAAGTGAATGTTGCAATCCAAAGTTGAAAAGTGTTTTCATCACTGGAACCATGTGGTAAGTAATGCAAACATGATTATATTTGTAGAATGTAAGTTCTTCCAGTGGAGAGTAAGATGTTCTTTTGTTTTTGTTTTTTACACATGTGTTTACAGTATCCTCCACTAGCACAGTGCCTAGCAGAGTTTAATTGCTTAATATATACTTTTTTGTTTATTAAATTGAATTATTCTGGTTTTACAGATGAGGATCTTGAGGTTCAGGGACATTTTGTTAGACCTAGGACTAGAACTCAGGTTTTTGGATTAAAAGACTATAGGTAAAACATTTTCTAATTTCAAGGAGCTCATAATCTAGTGGTAGAGATAAGCATTTGAACACTTAATTATAAATGGTTTATTACATATAAAACAACATAAGATGACATACCAGAACTTACAGAATGGAAGAGGTTGGTTTCTTTGTGAGGTATTGAATTCCTCATAATGCAAAAGTAAAAGTAGAGGTTTCAATTGATTATATAAATTTAATTCCTCCACTGAGTACAATATTTGGCTTGATAATTTGTATTTTTCTGTTCAGTTCTACAACAATACAATCTTGAAGTGTCATGAAGGAGGTTCAGAAAGTGATCAAGGAAGGTTTCAAGGAATATGGAGCAACTGAGATGAGCTTTTGACATTCAGAATTTGAACATGCAGAAAAAGACAGTGAGTTTGAGACTAAATAATGGACATTGATTTCCACTTGTGAAATTAGAGGATTCGACCCTAAAATTTCATTCCTACTACCAACACACTAAGGGAAATATAGGCATTTCTTTCTGATTTCCTATTGCCTTGAGTTATCTCCTCTGAGCAAAGGTCTTCCTCACTCACCTTCCCCCTACACCATGCATGTTTTACATAAAATAAAAGTTTTAAGCTATTTTTATTCTACTCTTCTTCCTAATTTATAGCATGCCCATCCTTCTTTAGTGGATGATAAGTATTTTACTGGTAATTATTCCAGGAAAGCCTACTGGGATCACATCACACACACACCAAAATTCACATGGTGACTACAGATTTTATAGATAATACTGATCTTGTTTATTTGTTCTTTCATATTTTCTCCTCAAATTTCACCTTAGACTTTTTTTTCTCTTAGTCTTGTTGATGCATGTTTCTAAGTATTCATCCTTCTCAATACTGTCCTGGGAGTCAGCTATCCCAATCCAATGGAGAACTTGCTTAAGAAATTTTTTGAAAAGAATATTCATTTACTCTGAATGCTAGGTCAAGGTCCAGCATTCCAGTTGATACACTTGTGTTATTAGGGGTGGTTGGTGTCCCAACCTTCTCAAATCTATCCTTCCAATTATAAGCATTTATTTGAGAGGAACAAGTCTGTAACAGGCCCTTCTTTACCTTCCTTACCCTGAACTAGTCCCTTTCTTACATTTCTAGGTTTTGTCCTCATAATTTACTTATTACCCTTTCCTAACCCAAAACTTTTTTGTCTATTAACTGATGCAAGTCTACTACTTTTCCCAAGACTCTTTAAACAAGAATCTTTCTTATCTTGCTTTCCACTATTTTTTCTTGAGACCACTTCTTTTAACTCCTCTATGCTCTCAGAGATTTTTTTTTCCTTCCTGGAAGCTAACACTCTTTTGTCCATGATCCTTCCTATCTATTCTGGTGCATATTTGAAGCAAACTCATTTACAATACCTTAATTTGTCATCTATGATAAAATTATCCACTCTATCTGCTGCCTTACTGTGCAATAAATATCTGAGTCCATTCCTACCTGCAAATCAAGTAATTTGTAATCCCAAGGTTTGGACTCCATGGTCCTCTCCCCTAAGTACCACATTAGTAATTTTTAGTGTATGCATACACACATATGCATGTGTGTATTCATATAGTTATACATGTACATACATGCATGAAGAAATATATATTATATATACATACATAGATATGCATATTCACATTTTGTATGTATGTATGCAACCTTAGCCCCAGTTTCTTCACTGAGTTTTTAGTCCAGCATTAAAAATTGAATTGAATATTTTTAATTGAATATTCTGGACTATTTTGAATTTAACACGTTTAAATTGTACTCCAGTTTTCTTCCCAATTCTTCCCCTTCCAAACTTTGCAGTTTCTGCTAAAGGAAAAAAAATGTCCTTTCCTCTGTTGATTATTTCCAATTTATCTCAATTACAGCTTGTATGTATATATTGTTTGCATATCTGTGAGTTCTATGAAGGAAGGGTCTGTCTTTTTCTTTTGTCCCCAGGATTTAGTAGAGTGAATGAACATAACAGATGTTTAGTAAATATTGATAGTGACTCATTGACATAATTAATACTATTCACTCAAACTAAAGGTCCTTTTCATGCAATGCACTCTCCAATGATGTCTCTATAATCTAGTACATGTAAAGTTTATTTTTAACTACTGTAAAAATTAATATTCATCCATATTGTTTGTTGCAATCCACCACCATTTTCATGGAATCATTAGAATCACTGATATAGCTCTAAACTGTAAAAATCTTTCTGAATATTGCCTGTCATCCAGTGTGTTGGTTATTCCACCCATCTTGTGTTACTGGAAGATTTGTAAGTTCTCCAACTACTTAAATGTTTATTTGAGTCCTTAATAACTATCTTAAACAAGACATGTGACTTTGCTGAGATCATTTTTCCATGTCTATAACAATGGATAACTAATTTTAAACACCTCCCAAAATATGTTGAATATGACCATCATGTACAGATATCCCATATACATGTTAAGTATGATATAAAATTATTTTAAAATAATTAGCTCAATTTAAGCCTAAGAGTAGCATAATCACCCCAGTTATCCACTCGACTCCTTCTATTTCTACATCAGGAAATTTAATTTGGATGAAAATTTATCAGTCCAATTACAATCACTCTGAGCATCAAGTTATAAAAGTCATTACATTTAGGCAGAGTCTAGGTTCTCTTCTGGTCACATTCACATCTATTTCTAGTTAATCTCTGTTCCCTTTGCAGTTGAGGCAAAATTAAGTTTACTAGAAATATTTAACATAACAAAGATCATTTTATAGTATCTGTGGATAGGCATTCATTGGAAGGGGAGTGTAGAGATAACCTTTTATTGGACATCCCTCCCTCAGCCAGGGTCTTCTCATTGTTGTATGAAAAGCTGACTCTCCTAAATAGCTTTCTGTAAAACACAGCTCAATAAAATCTTTGCCATTTAATGGTGTTCTAGAATTCCATATCAGCTCCAATGTCTCAAATCTATCCCTTCTTAACTTTCTTGATAATGATGATACCTGGTATATTGCAAAGTTTCCTTAGTTTAACCAAACATGATTCTTATATTTCTCTACATATGAGTCACTCTTTCTACATTTAGTTTGAGATCTCTGAGACCTATTGATTAATCAACTTGTCACCTACTTTGAATCTGGTGGGACCAAGTCAACCAGCCATTCTACTCTTATTATAGCACATAAGAATGTCAGATGCTTTCCTAAAATCCAGATGAACAATATTTAAATAATTTTCTTCCTTTACTACTCTAGTAGTCCTGTCAAAAATTAAAAGAGGTTAGTATGCTGTGATGTACTCTTTTCTTGACAAAACCATCTTTCTTATTATTCCTGTATTTTTCTGGATCATAACAACTTCTAATAATATTAACTGCATTATTTTGCCCATCATATTTCTCCTTTACCCCATAGATTTATGGCATATTACCTACAATATATTTCTACCTAGAAACCCTATATATATATCTCAAACTCAGCATTAAAAAAATCTCTTTATGCCTCCCTCCTAAGCATAGCTTTCCAAACTTTGCCATTTCTTTTAACAGTACTATAATCTTTCCAGTAATCCTTATTCACAGCATTGAATTTATCCCTGTTTCTACTCCTTTCTTCAATCTTCTTGTTCAATCAGTTTCCAAGTTCTGTTGATTCAGCCTCCACACACAATCTCTCAACCTATTCCCTCCAGTCAAATATTTTCCAGTCAGTCAAGCAGCTTCTACTCTGAAGTAAGCTGTTATCAAATCTTGTCTGAATTACTGCAATAGTCTCTCACTTAATTTCTCTGCCTACAGTATCCCCTCCCCAATTCATTATTCACAAAGATTCCAATCTGATATTCATAAAGCCCACATCCACCTTTATTAAAATATAACCTCTAATAGCTATTTATTGCCATTTCAGGAAAAATAGACTCCTCATTATTCCATGTAAAACTATGAGTCATATTATTGCCACCTGCCTTTGTAGTCTCAATTCATATTAATCCCCTTTGTGTAGTCTCCATTCCAATGAAATTAGCTTACTAACTATGCTTTGTATATGAGTTTCCATCTTCTGTGTATACTACTGGTCCACTAAGTCTAGAATGAGCTCCTTACTCGCCTCAGCCTTGTAGAACTTATGGATTCTTTCAAAGCATTGTTCAGTAGCCATTTCCTACATGAAGTCTTTTCTAATACATTCAGTTCCTATCACATTTTGTCTTAAAATTGTTTTTGTATTATTACACTGGATATGTTTAGAACTTACTTTTATACATAACCATCCTCTCACCCACCTACCATACAATAGAATTTCCTAAAATGTAGGAATTGATTCAATTTTGTCTTTGTTTTCCCAGTGCCTTCAGTGTTTATTTAGTTGAATAAAATAGAATGAAAACTTATTGAGTTATATTTTGCTGTGTCCATTTTTCACATTTTTTTGAAAGGTCAGAAAAATCATTTCAAAGATAACTGATAGAAGTTCAAGAAATATACTCTTCAGTTCTTGAAACATTTGGAAGTTTTAAATACTTTCAATTAACAAGGAGAGATAGGTACTGTCTCACTCTTTCTATTTATACTGTTTATCAAATTATTATTTTTGTTCCTTGCTCTAATTCTCTTTGCCAGATAAAATAGAAGTAAAATAACAGATGAGGCTTTTCAGTACTGCAGGTTGACCTTTTTTCTCACAGCATTGAGTAGCACTTTCAGCAAAAATCCTTTGTGTACAACTCTATCATTTACAGCTCATCTTTTCAGTATGATTTCTCATAGCTCTCCATTATTAACTCTGTGTTACAATTAACTGGCCTATTTTCTGTCCCTTATTTATAGCATTCAATTTCTACCCCATTACATTTTCCCTGGATTTGTCTTATATCTGAGATATTATCCCTCCTTACTTCTGTCTCTTGCGGATCCTACCTCTGTTAAAGGGTCAGACTAGAGGCTTGATTCCTATAGTGTTAGCACTCAGGACCACAGAAATGATCAGTAATATCAACTTTGTCCACCTATAATGGCATCCAAACTACTAATCCTCTAGGGACATGGCCTTCTTTCTAGAAGGCTTAATTTCCAGAAATTTGAATTTCTTCCCTGAGGCCAAAAATCTTCTGATTGCTGTGTGAGTGGAAGAAAACTTCCTTGATCTGCTTTATCTAGATGGCCCCATATTATGCTTCACCTTCATTTAAGTCTCAACATCCTGCCATCTATCCAATTTCACTCTTGTATCCTTGCCTAGAAACAGTAATCAAATAATTAAATCAGTACCATATTTCTCATATGAAAGACGCTATAATGAATTGTCTTATGGTTTCATTCACCTGTGATTATATTGCTTTTATTTAATATATCCTTAGTGCTTAGCAAAGTTGCTGGCACTTAGTAGATGTATGATACATACATACATACACATGTACATACACATATATGTGTGTGTGTATGTGTATAGTAATCCACTCATTGTCTCCTGATTTTGACCTTAGCACTCTACTCATTATGTCATAGAGGCTTTATTTCATTGTTAGATTAACCATAGTAAAAAAAAAAAGTTAATGTGAAAATACAAAACACTACCCTCTATATTCAATAAGTACATTAGAATTGCATGTAGATTCATTTTATATATTTGGATATAATACATAGAAAATTTGAGCACCATAGAGCAAGATCATGTTATGTGCTACTTATAATGCAGTGTTTATTTCTCTACCTAGCATTAAAAGTATTACAGTAACTTCAAATTAAGTTGATCTCCATAACTGAGAGGTTTTTTTAACTCAAAGTCTATAAAATATCAAGAGCTGTTTCATCTGTATTACACTGGTATAAATTTATTTTTAATGGACAAAAGGATCTAAGACTGACTGAAGTACCCTTTATCAGTGTACCAGTTTGTTGTAGACCTTTGGAAGTAGGAAATAATTTCCTAATATAGCATAAGGCACAAACAAAAATTGGATAAACATTAATCTGCTGTACTCAAGGTTGTTTTAGTTTCAATCAGATTTTTGAGATATTGTGAACTTCTAAGGTTGCTGATCAAAATCTCTCCTGGCACCTTGCTGTTCCTATCATTCTACTACTCTCATTCTCCCTTTGTTCCTATGTTGGTTCCCAGAATCACATAATCTTCTCTTATAGTTAGATAGGACTTTAGAAATTACTGAATCCAAGCTGAAAATGTTAACAACAAACAAATTAATTCACTAGTCTTTCTGATATGTGCTCAGCTAGTCTCCTCTGAAACATACCAGGTAGGTAGACTCCCTCTACTACCTTCAGAATCATCCCTCTCAACTTCTGGACAGTTGTATTTTAAACATAGATCTAGAACTTCAGAAGAGGGGTTACAATCCATTTGGTATAACACCTTCATTTTATAATAGAGGAAATATAGGTCCAGAATAGTCAAATGGATTTTCTAAGAAAGTTGTTAAAGGCAACATAGCAAGAGTAAAGAAAGAGCTCTTTGGTGTCCATGTAATAACATTAGCTCACTTTTATCTTCTACTTTCATATTTACAAAATCACTTCTTCACAACACTTCCATGAAATATTGCTCTATTTTTGACAGATGAGGAAACAGATGTTCAGATTAGTTAATTGATTTGAAGATCATTTAATTGGGAAAGTCAAGACTCAAATCAAGCAGAGATATTTAGAGAAGCCAGTTAGTTTTCTTTTACAAATTCACCTTCCTAACAATCAGGAAACACATACTGATGAAAATAGAGCATTAGGGTGTCCGACAAAATGTAAATAAAGGGGGAAATGGGGCAAAGGCAAGCTAGTCTTAGAAAAAAATCTTTAAACAATATATAGAAGTGATCAAATGATGGAG
The DNA here is from genome assembly GCA_028658325.1 of Potorous gilbertii. NCBI lineage: Eukaryota > Metazoa > Chordata > Mammalia > Diprotodontia > Potoroidae > Potorous > Potorous gilbertii. Next base: position 1,634 of record JAQQSK010010522.1, on the reverse strand, counting down.
GAAGCTGGCAAAGCATAAATGAAAAAAAAGAACAGTACCAACAGTGGGAGGGTATGATGAAACTTGAATATTTTTGTCCCCAAATCCCTTAGAAAAAAATACTCTGCACAAAATAAACAAAAATGTTTATCAAATGAAGGTAAAAATTAAACTGAAGGGGATCTTAAATGAGGGGAGAAAATAAAGACATAAATGGCAAGAAAATAAACTAATTGGAGAGCGTCATCTAACAGGAGCAACTTCTATAATTTCTTGTAATATCACGATGGTGTCATTCAAGCACCATTTACCATCCATAGCTTCATCTAGCAAGTACAAGTTTATAGTTGCAAGGAATGTTTACAGAGATGAACTTTAGTCATTTAAAGATCTGAAACCAATTAAAAAACAATTCAACTGTATTCAATGCACTATAATTATTGAGGTTTAAATGAAAAATAAACTAGTGTATCTTAAAGAGTCACTGGATGAGTTTTATTACTTAATGAGTTAACAAAGGGAAATTTGACTAAACAAAACAAATCATTTTAGGAGTCTCCTCTTTCTTGGAGATTATGTCATGGTGATAAAAGTGATGGGAATGTAAACAAATCAAAAGTTGTCAAAATGTCAGTTTATTACTTGTCTAAACACTGAATCTTTTTATTCAAGACTTATTCTCATTATCTGAGTAGTAAAACATCATCAGCTTCCAGGAAAGTGTCTTTCTACCTGTCTGGTAATTCAGCCTTCCTTGACCTAAGCAAACTAAGGTTTGGTTAGCTTGATTTATTTAACTAAATGCATTTCTAAGTCTCTATTCACAAAACAGATTACAATATAATGCAGAGGACATTGACTTAATCCTTGAAAACTCTGCATTTTCAATCTTAAGATCACAAGGAGATAATAGCTGCTCAAATCTTCACAGCTACTTTAGAAAAGGCTGATGTTTAGTGTAGAGGACGCAGTAATTAGCACAATACTGATTTACATCATACTGAAAAAAATGAAAACAAGTGTTAATTGATGAAAAATAATTTCGGTAAGTTTGCTGCTTAAAATATTTTGAACATTACGTGTATTTTGATCTGTAGGGCCTTTCTTGCTATGTTACCAACCTCCCATATAGGCTTTTTTGTGTATTTCACATTAAAAGTGGGCAACCTCATATATACTTCAGATATGTTTCATTTAAGTCTCTTGGAGATCTTCTGAAAACTATCATTCAAAGGAAAAATGAATGAAGTGAAGAGATATGCAGGTATTAAGTGAAAATAATATTCTGGAAAATGAGGAAAAGTTAAGGAAACACTTTCAAACCAGTTTCTGAAAATATAAAAACTGACAAGTCTCATCTATCTGACAGATTGGTCCAAGAAAAACCTCTTCTTGCACATTTATTTATCTCCCCTTTTTGCTATCATTGCTCCCAAACCAGGAATTCAGTGGTCCCATACTATGCCTTAGCTTCCCACAAGGTTCCCCAGGATTGCATCCTAACAAAGTCTGCTTTCATTACCCTTGGAGTAAAATGCATTAATCCTGTGAGTCCCATCTCCTTAGAATCTTTCAAGGTGACCAAGCACACCTGACAAAAAACTTCACAATAAGATTAATGGTTAATAACGTCTGAACAGTTTATCATCTAGAGA
>JAQQSK010010521.1:0-12650 GCA_028658325.1 Potorous gilbertii | reverse complement strand
AAGGATGTGGAAGAGGATATTCCAGAAGTCAAAGGAACTAGGTCTAAAACCAAGAATCACCTACCCAGCAAAACTGAGTATAATATTTCAGGGGAAAATATGGTCTTTCAGTGAAATAGAGGACTTTCAAGCATTCTTGATGAAAGGACCAGAGCTGTAAAGAAAATTTGACTTTCAAACACAAGAATCAAGAGAAGCATGGAAAAGTAAACAGCAAAGAGAAGTCATAAGGGACTTACCAAGTTGAACTATGTACATTCCTATATGGAAAGACAATATTTGTAACTCCTGAAATTTTTCAGTATCTGGATAGTTGGTGGGACTACACACACACATAGACACACACTTGTACACGTGTGCATGCACACACATATACACACATGCACACACACATAGACAGAAACAAAAGAAATATGAAGTTTACTGTCATCACATTCGGCTAAAGGAAGGAATAAAATGCACATTCATTTTGGTATGAAAACCTATCTTACAATACAGGAAAGTGGGGGAGAAGGAGATAAGCAGGGTGGGGGGGGATGATGGAAGGGAGGGCAATGGGAGGAGGGAGTAATTTGAAGTCAACACTCTTGAGGAGGGACAGGATCAAAAGAGAGAATAACAACAATGGGAGGAGGATAGGATGGAGGTAAATATAGTTATTCTTACACAACACCACTATTATGGAAGTCAGTTGCAAAACTACACAGATATGGCCTATATTGAATTGCCTGCCTTCCCAAAGGGAATGGGTGGGGAGGGAGGGATGGGGAGAAGTTGGAACTCAAAGTTGTAGGAACAACTGTTGAGTATTGTTCTTGCTACTAGGAAATAAGAAATACAGGTGATGGGGAAATGGGGGGCAGGATAGGATGGAGGTAAATATAGTTAGTCTTACACAACATGACTAATATGGAAGTCATTTGCAAAACTACAAAAGTATGGCTTATATTGAATTGCCTGCCTTCCCAAAGGGAATGGGTGGGGAGGGAGGGATGGGGAGAAGTTGGAACTCAAAGTTTTAGGAACAACTGTTGAGATTTGTTCTTGCTACTAGGAAATAGGAAATACAGGTAATGGGGAATAGAAAGTTGTCTGGCCCTATAGGACAAAAGAGAAGATGGGGACAAGAGAACTGAGGGATGATAGAAGAGGTGGCAGATTGGTGAAAGGGAGAATTAGAATGCTCAGTGTACTGGGGTGGGGAGAGGGAACAAATGGGGAGAAAATTTTGGAACCCAAACTCCTGTGAAAATGAATGTAAAAAGTTTAATAAATAAATTTATATTAAAAAAAGAAAAATGGTTAGAAGGATCAGTGTAATTAGAGAGGTAGTGAAGTACAGTGTAACCCAGGCTGCAGCAGCATAGGGTAAACCAACAAGAAAATAGCAGGCCTTGGCGTCCAGTGTACAGTTGGCAATAGTGATTTCCAAAGCTTTCAGAACATGGAGAGTAAGGGGGTTGAACAACTGGCCATAAGGAAATTTCAGTGGACCCTTTATTGGCAATGGGGATGACACTCTATTCCATTCATTATACATGGTTGTAGGTTGCAGTCCCAGAGTGAAGAAGAGGACAAGAAGGAGCACAGAGTCTAGTCAAAGTTCCGGGTTGTAAAAGATTCCTTCTTGTCACTTAAAAAGCAGTACACAAGTCAGCAGAGCAGATCTCACACCTTTCCTTACATAACACAACCTTGGAAGGATATAGAACTTCAGACTCCTAGAATGAGCTCTGAAAAAATTCAGGAAAAAATGCTCAGTGTACTGGGGTGGGGGGAGGGGAATATTCAGGAAAAAAAATCTGAAGTTTGTAACAGTTCTCTTAGGAACAGAGTCCACCTTTAAGGCAAGGGTGAAAGTCAAGAAATAAGCTGAAAAAATTAACATACAACTTGAATTTCTGGGAGCCAAGATGATGGAGTAAACTGTAAGTGCTCTCACCTTCCCTTTCAAGGTTAACCTTGAAAAACCTAGAGAATACTGCACCAAGAAAAATCCTGGAATAGTGGAGCCAGCAGAAGGAGTAAATAGTCTTTTCTCTCTGGAAGTCAAGGAGACCAGCGGGAAGGGTTCTATTTGCTGTGGCTGAAGGGAATCAGTGCAGGACAAGAAGCATCCCAGTAAGGCCCAACTGAGCAGACCAGCAGGAGATCCTGATCCCAAGGGGAGGAGGAGCCAGTAATCACCAACATCAGATCCCAGGTATGCTTTGGCACATCCTGGGGAAACAAGTAGATCTCAGCATGGATGGGGCTAGTGCAGGTTTGGGGAGAAGACCTATAGTGATCAGACAACCTTCTCCACACTTCATCCTGTGAGTTTAAGTGTAACCACAGGGAAACTCAGACTTTACCTGGCCTCGACCTTGGCACAAACCAGCCAGCTAAGCACCACATAAACTGCAGCATTATGTAGCTTCTAGTTGAAAGAACCAGAGGCCATAGAACACAAAAGCAGCAACCAGGACTCAAGCTATCAGCACAAGAACCATGAGACAGAGCCCACTGTGTCCCAGAATCAGAGATCCACTTTAAAAGTTCAGAAAAAGAAACACATTACAAAACCAAAGACCATAGAATCTAATTATAGGGACAGAGAAGAACAAAATATAAATTCAGGAAAGAACAGCATTGAAACTAAATCCATATCTGAAATCTCAAAAAGGGTTGTGACCTGGTTTCAAGCCCATAAAGCATTCTTGGAAGAACTTAGGAAGGATTTTAAAAGTAAAATTAGAGAGGTAGAAGAATAATTGACTGAGTAGTTTAAAAGCACAATCAGCTCCTTAAAAAGTAAAATTGACCAAATGAATAAGGAGATACAAAACCTAACTAGAAAAATAACTCTTTCAAAAAGGAGGCACAAAAGCTAATTGATGAAAATAATTTATTTAAAATTAGAGTTGGGCAACTAGAAATGCATGACTCTATGAGGCATCAAAAAGCAGTCAAACAAAATCTAAAGAATGAAAAAAATAGAAGGAAATGTAAAATATCTCATTGGAAAAACAATTAACTTGGAAAATAGATCTAGGAAAGAACATCTGAGAATTATTAGTTTAACAGATTACAAAAAAGTAGCCTAGACAGCATCTGCCAAGAAATCATCCAGGAAAACTGGAGGTCCTACACTGAGAGGGCAAAATAGTTATCAAAAGAATTCACCAATCACCTCCTGAAAGAAATCTCAAATTGAAAACACCAAGGAATATTGCTTCTAAATTCTAGAATATTCACGTCTAGGGGAAAATCCTGCAAGCAGTTAGAGAGAAAAAATTCAAGTATCAAGGAACCACACAAAACAGGGCCTTGCAGCTTCTACATTAAAAGACTGGAGGGATTGAAATATGATTTTCCAAAAGCAAAGGAGATTTTACTACAATAAAGGATCAACTACACATCAAAATTGAACATAATCTTTCAGTCAAGGAGATGGGCACTCAATGAAATAAGGGATTTCCAGACCTTCCTGATGAAAACGTCATAGCTCAATAGAAAATTTGATCTTCAAATACAAAAGTCAAGAGAGGAATAAAAAAGTAAATGGAGAAAAAAGAAAAAAAAACCTTGTTATTCAATGTGGTCGAACTGTGTACTTCCCTTTGTGGGAGAACACTTGTTAGTATTGAGAATTATATACTTATTGTTACATTTAAAGGGGATAGAGAGTGAAACTGTAAATTAACTAATATGACAATTAAAAACCCAATTAAGTGCTGTGAAGGGAAAACAGGAAAGGAGGAGACATAAAACAGCCCCTACATGAAGAGGGGCAAAAACATATAGTTGATGGAAAGAAGGGAGGGAGATGAGCATTTTTTGAGCTTTACTATCATCAGGTTTGGTTCAAGGAGGGAATAACATATTCAGTGAAGTACAGAAATCTAACTTTCACCACATGCAGTAGAAGAGGTAAGGTAAAAGGAAAAGGAAAAAAATACAGAGGGTGATTAGAAGGGAGGGAAGAAGTAGTAAGTGAAAAAGAAAAGAAAAGGGAAGGAGGATGATAGAAGGGAGAGAAGATTGAGGGAGGTGGTGGTCAAAAGTAAAATTCTTTTGAGTAGGGTAAAAGATAAGGGAGAAATAAAAGCATAAAAGAGAAAAACACAAATAGGAATCATGACTGTGAATGTGAATAGGAAAAAATTTCCCGTAAAATGGAGGCAGAAAGCAAAATGGATTAAAAACAATAATCCTACACATGTTGTTCATAAGAAATATCTTTTAAACAGGGGATACAAACAGGGTAAAGGTGAATGTCTGGAGTATAATATATTATGCTTCAGCTGAAGTAAAAAAAAGCAGGTGTAGCAATCCTAACCTCAGACAAAGATAAAGCAAAAATAGATCTAATCAAAAAAAGATAAGGACAGAAACAATATGCTGTTAAAAGTCACTATAGACAATGAGGTAATATAATTACTAAATATGTAAACAACAGGTAGTATAGCACTCAGATTCTGAGAGAAGTTAAGGGAATTAGAGGAAGGAATAGACAGCTAAACTATACTAGTGGGTGGCCACAAACTCCTTCCCCCCTTTGACTTGATAATTCTAACCTCAAAATAAGCAAGAAAGTAGTTAAGGCTGTGAATAGAATTCTGGAAAATGTAGATATCAGAGACCTCTGGAGAAAATTAAATGGGGATAGAAAGGAATATATCTTTTTCTCAGTGACACAAGGCACATACACAAAAATTGACCATGTACTAGGCCATAAAAACCTTATAATCCAATGCAGAAAGGCAGAAATAATCAATGCATCCTTTTCAGATCATGGTGCAAAACATATTATATGTAATAAAGGAACAAGGAAAGAGGGACCAAAAATTCAGTGAAAACTAAATAATCTAGTACTAAAGAATGAGTGTGTAAAACAACAATCATAGAGCAAATCATAGAAATAATCAAAAATTTCATTCAAGAGAATGAAAACAATGAGAAAGCCTGGCAAAACTTATGGGATGTAGCAAAGACAGTTCTTAAGGGAAGTTTTGTATTTCTGAAAGCTTACATGAATAAAATAAAGAAAGGGGAAATCTAGGAATCAGGCAGGAAACTGAAAAAGCTAGAAAAGAACAAATTGAAAACCCCCAATTAAATATCAAACTAAGAATATTGAAAAGCAAAGAAGTGATTAATAAAAGTGAAATGAAGAAAGCTATTGAACTAATAAATAAAACTAATAGATTGTTTTGTGAAGAAAACCCAATAAAATTGATAAACCTTTGGTCAATCCAATTTAAAAAAACGAATAGAATCAAATTACCAGAATCAAAAGTGAAAAGAGTGAATTGAACCCCCAAGAAAGAGGAAATTAAAACAATAATAAGAAATTATTTTACCCAACTTTCCCTCCATAAATTCGACAGTCTGAGTGAAATGGATGAATTTTTACAAAAATATAAATTTCCCTATTTAACAGAAGAGGAAGTAAAATACTTAAACAATCCTGTCTCAGAAAAAAGTAAATGAACAATCCATCAATGAACTCGCTAGGAAAACATCTCCAGGGCCAGATGGATTTACAACTGAATTCTATCAAATATTCAAAGAACAGTTAATTCCTATACTATATAAACTATTTGAGAAAATTGGCAAAAAAAGGGGACTACTGTCAAATTCTTTTTATGATAGAAATATGGTGCTTATACCTAAATGAGGAATAACAAAAACAGAGAAAGAAAATTATAGACCAATTTCCCTAATGAATATAGATGTAAAAAAATTAGAAAAAGATATTAGCAAAAAGATTACAGCAACTTATCATGAGAATAAGATATTTTGGTCAGATGGGATTTATAGCAGGAATGTAGGACTGATTCAATATTAGGAAAACTATACAAATAATTGATCTTATCAGTAACAAAATTCATAAAAATCATGATTATCTTAACTGATGCAAGAAAAGCTTTTGACAAAATACACTTGTCCTTAGTGAAAACACTGGAAAGCATAGGAATAAATGGCGCCTGCCTTAAAATAATAAGTATCATCTATCTAAAACCATGAGCAAACATTATATGTCCTGGGGATAAGCTACATAGATTTCCCATAAGATCAGGGGTGTAAGAAGAATATCCATTATCACCACTGTTATTCAACATGGTACTAGTAATTTTAGCTTTTGTGATTAGAGAAGAAAAAGAAATTGAAGGGATTAGAATCAGCAAAGGAGAAACTAAGTTATCACTCTTTGCACATGATACGAAAATATATTTGGAGAATCCTAGAAAATAGATTAAAGAGCTCTTTGAAATAATAAACAACTTTATTAAAGTTACAGAATATAAAATAAACTCACTTAAATCACCTTCATTTCTATACATCACTAACAAAGCCCAATGGTAAGAAAAATCCTATTTAAACGTTCTGCAGACATCATAAAATATTTGGCAGTTAAGCTGTCAAAACAAACCCAGGGATTATAAGATCACATATACAAAACAGTTTTTGCACAAATAAAGTAAGATCTAAACAATTGCTAAAACATCAGTTGCTTGTGGGTAGGCTGAGCTAATTTAATAAAAATGACAATTCTGTCTAAATTAATTCACTTATTCAGAGCCATACCAATTAAACTATGAAAAAAAGCTATTTCGTAGAGCCAGAAAAAAAATAATATCAGCATTCGTATAGAATAACAACAGTTTCAGAATATCAAGGGAATTAATGAGAAGAAATGCTGGGAAAGTGGCCTAGCCATAGATGTTAAATTGTATTTTGAAGAAGCAATCATCAAAATCACTTACTACTGGCCATGAAATAGAATGATAGATCAATGGAATGTGTTGGGTACACACAATAAAGTTGTCAATGACTATAGCATTCTACTGTTTGATAAAATGAGGGACCCTAACTTCGAGGCTCACAAAACTGCTGGAAAAACTGGACAATAGTGTGGCAGAAACTGGGCAGAGACCAATTTCTGACACCGTATATGAGAATATATGCCAAATGGGTACACAATCTAGCTATTAAAGCTGGTACTATAACCAAATTAGGAAGCAAAGAATAGTTTGTCATATTTATGGAAAATGGAGAAATTTATGACCCAAAAAGAGAAAACATTATGAAATGCAACATTTATAATTTTGAATACATTAAGTTTAAAAGTTTTTGCACAAGGGCAATGCAACCAAAATTAGGAGGGAAGCAGGAAGCTGGGAAAGAATTTTTTACAGGTAGTATCTGAGATAAAATTTCATTTCTAAAATATATAGAGAACTGAGTCTAATTTACAAGAATACAAGTCATTCCTCAATTGGATAAATGGTCAAAGGTTATGAACAAGCAGTTTTCAGAGGAAGAAATTAAAGCTATTGATAGTCATGTGAAAAACGCTCAAAATAACTATTGATTAGAGCAAATCCAAGCAACTCTTATGTACCACATCTCACCTGTAAGATTGCCTAGAGTGACAAAAGAGGAAATGATAGATATTGGAGAAGATGCGAGGGAGTTGGAAAGTTATTTCATTTGTTGGTTGAGCTATGAGCTGATCCAACCATTGTGGAGAGCAATTTGGAACTCTGTCCAAAGCCCTATAAAAATGTGCATACCCTTTGACCCAACAATACTGCTACTAGGGTTGTATCCCAAAGAGATCATAAGAACGGGAAAAGGACCCACATGTACTAAAACACTTATAGCAACTCTTTTTATGGTGGCCTAGAAGGAGAAATTGAGGGAACGCCTATCACTTGGGGAATGGCTGACCCAGTTGTGCTATATGAATTTATATGGAATTCTATTGTGCAATAAGAAATGACAAACAGCCAGACTTCAGAAATACCTGGACCAACATATACGAACTGGTGGTGAGTGAAGTGAGAAGAACAAGGAGAACATTATACACAGTAGCAGGCACAGTATGGGAGGCCTCTTTTTGTTAGACTTAGTCCTTTACAGCAATGTAAGTATCTAAAGTATTTCCAAAGGCAAAATGTCATCCACATCCCAAGAAAGAACTATAAAGTCAGAAATCACAATGAAACAGGTTATTTTCTCTGTTGTTATGTTGGGTTTTGTTTAGTTTTATTCATCCTTTCTCCCATTGGTTTTAATTTTTCTACTCAACTTGACTAATGTGAAAATGTGTTTAATAAGAATGTATATGTAGAGCCCATATAAGATTGCATGATATGTTGGGGAGAGAGGGAGAGAAAAATTAAAATTTATGGAAGTGATTGTTGAAAATGGAAAACAAATAAATAAACCAATTTGGAGGTAAAAAGTGAGCATACAACAGCCAAAAATGGACCTGACCATACAACATTATGGTGACAGGAAACAACAAATAAACAAACTCAGAGAAACAAAAAAGAATAAATGCAATTACATGAAAAGTCTCAAATCAAAATGTGAATTTGTCTCATGTCCTGAAAGACATCAAAATGGATTTTAAAAGTGAAATAAGAGAGATACAGCAAAAATTGGGAAAAGAGATGACAGTGTTGCAAGAAAATCATGAAAAAAAGTCAATAATTTGATAAAGGAGGTAAAAAAATATGGAAGAAAGTAACACCTTAAAAAACAGAATAGGTCAAATGGAAAAAGAGGCCCTAAAATCCACTGAAGAGAAGAACTCCTCAACAAGCAGAACTGGCCAAATTTAAGTTGTACAGAAATTTACTCACTTCCCTCCTTAAAAATAAAACTGGACAAATAGAAAATGAGACAGCAAAGTTAAGTGAAAATAGTAATTGCAGAAAATTTGAATAAGATCAGTGGAAGCATAATCATTCCACGAGATATGAAGACAAAAAATGAACTAAGAAATTGAATAAAATATGAAATGTCTCATGTGATAAGCAACAGACCTGAAAAACAGATTGAGGAGAGATAATTTAAGAATTATTGGACTACCTCATAACCATGTTTTTTTTTAAAAAAGGACTAGACATCATATTTGCAGAAATTATCAATGAAAACAGCTCATATATCTTAGATGAACATATTAAAATAGAAATAACCCATTAATCACTTCCCAGTAGAGATCCCAAGATAAAAATTTACAAGATTATTGTAGTCAATATTCCAGGGCTCACAAATGAAGAAGATATTGCAACCAGCCAGAAAGGACCAATTCAAATATAATGGAGCCACAGTCAGGATAACAAAATATAACAGCTTCTACATTGAAGAATTGGAGGGTTTGGAAATGATATTATATATATGATATTGCACACACATATGTATATACATACACACATACATACATACAATTTTACTTTTAAATACCAGACTCAAGAGATGCATAAAAGATAAACATGAAAGAGAAATCACAAGGGACTTGATATGGTTAAATTATAATCCTCCATGGGAAAATGATACTTGTAACTGCTAAGAACTTTATCATCATTAGGGGAATTAAAAGGAGTTTATGTAGTTAGGTAACAAATGTAAATTGACTCTAATGGGATGATATCCCATTTCTGCCCCTCAAAAAATTAAGGGAAGGAAGAATGAGAAAGAAGAATGCATGGAGAGAAGGGAAAAAGGAGAAGTAGAATGGGGTAAAATATCTCACATTAAAGACGTGTGAAAGAACTTTTAAACTGGAGAGGTTATAGTGTGAAATGTTTGAACCTTGCTCTCATTAGAACTGACTCTAGAAAAGAATAACATCTACAGTCATTTGAGTATGGAACACTATCTTGTAAATAGTTGATGGATATGAACAGTCAGTTTCAGATGAAAAACATAAAGGTATCTATTGCTGTATGAAAAAATGCTATACATCACTATTGGTTAAATAAATGTAAATTAAAGTAACTCTGAGATACCACCTCACATATATCAGATTGTTTAATATTACAGAAAAGGAAAATGATAAATGTTGGAGAAGATGTGGGAAAACTAACATATTGTTGGTGGAGTTGATAACTGATACAACCATTCTTCAGATCAAATTGTAGCTATGACTAAAGGGAATTAGATGGTGAATACCATTTGATACAGCAATACCATTGCTAGATCTGTATTCCAAAGAGATAATAAAAAAGTAACAAGGACCTAATTGTATAAAAGTATTTGTAGCAGCTCTTTTTGTGATAGCAAAGAATTAGAAGTTGAGGAAATGTTTATCAACTGGGCAGTGGCTGAACAACTTACAGTATATGAATGTAATGGGATACTATTGTTCTATAAAAATGATGAGCAGGCAGATTTCAGAAAAAAACCTGGAAAGACTTACATGAGCTGATGGTGAGTGAAGTGAGCAGAACCAGGAGAACACTATACACCATAACAGCAACATTGTGTGATGATCAACCATGATTGATTTAGCTCTTCTCAACAATACAATGATCCAAGACAGTTCCAAAAGACTCAAGATGGAAAATGCTATCAACTTCCAGAAAAGGAACTATGAAGTCTGAATGCAGATTAAAGCCTACTATTTTCATTTTTTTCTTGACTTTTCCTTTTTATTCCGTTTCTTCTTCCACAACTTGAATAATGTGACAATATGTTTAGTATGATTGCACATTTATAACCCATACGAGATTGTTTACTATTTTGGGGAGTGTAGATGGGAGAGAAGGAAGGGGAAAATCTCATAAAATTTCACAAAAAAATGAAAGCTGAAGACTATCTTTACATGTAATTGGAAAAATAATGTTTGCTAAAAAGAAGGCAAAACGAGAACTATATCTAACTCTACAAGAAAATAGAAAGGGACATGCGTAAGTAAAGAGGGTGATTTGATACAAGGAAGAGTAATCTGGGAGAAGTGGTGTTAGTAGCAAAATATTTTTGAGGAGGGGCAGGTTCAAAAGCGCAAGAGAGAAAATGATAAAAAAAAGGCGGGGGGGGGGAAAGCAGGATAGAGCGAAATGCATGGTTAGTAATAAAAACTGTGACTGTGAATGGAATAAACTCTTCTAAAAATGCCATTACATAGAGTTGATTAGAACTTAGAATCCTAAAATATATTGTTTATAAAAAACACACTTGAAACAGAAAGGCACAAAGAATAAAATACAATGAATCAATCATGGATCAGAATCTCTTTTACTTTCGCTGAAGTAAAAAAAAAAACAGAGGTCAAAATCATGACCTCAGACAAAGTAAATGCAAAACTACATCTAACTAAACGAGATACTGTAGACAATAAAGGAATTTCAAGACTGATATTTCTACTTCTACTTCTAAAATGAAAAGTTAAATGAGTTACAAAAGGAAATAGATAATAGTAAAACTATTCTAGTTTATCTAATTCTAGTTTAGCCTAAACAATGCTCAAATTTAACTTCTCAGAGCCAGCTACATCTAATGAAAAATGAACAAAAAGGAAGTTAGTGAGATGAATAGAATTTTAGAAGTTAGATATGATAGACCTCTGGATACAACTGAAAATGAACAGAAAGGAATGTATCTTTTTATCAATGGTACATGACACTTTGAAAACAAATTGAACATATCAGGCAAAGACCAAATGCAGAAAAGAAAAACGTTAAATGCATCCTTTTCAGATCATAATCCAATAACAATTAAATTCAAAGATTCAAAACTAATTGAAAAGTAAATATAATCCTAAGGAATGAGTGAGTGAAAGAACAAGTCATAGAAACAATTATTTAATTAAAGAGAATGACAACAATGAGACTATATACAAAAATGTATGGGATGCAACCAAAGCAATTCTTAGAAAAAAATTTATATCTTGAAATCCTTACATCAGCAAAAAAGAGGAAAAGCAGGTCAGTGAGTGGAATGTACAACTTAAAGAAACTAAGGAAAGAATAAATTGAGGAGGGGGTGGAGCCAAGATGGCGGAGTAGAAAGACTCACATTTGCTAGCTCCGAATCCACAGCCCATGGATTTCCTCTAAAAAGAACTCCTGACAAATTCTGGAACAGTGGAAGCCACGCAGAAACACAGTGAAGGAGATTTCCGTTGCAGAGAGCCCTGAAAAACCGATCCCAAAGGTCCATCCAGCCCCAGAAAGGAGCGGAGCCCTGTCCTGCCCTGCCCTGGCCACGCAGCACTGAAAGGAGCAAGCAGATCCAAGCAGGCATCAGGGACCGGAATCTCCAGTGGCCGAGAAAGTCTCTCCATCCACAGATGCACAGGTCAGTGAGAGAGATGGGCTGAGAGGGGAGCGGGGTATCTCCGGGACTCGGACCCCCTCGGGAGGCAGCCGCTGCGGCAGAGGCAGAGACATTAGGCGGCCAGAGGCTCCCAGAGCAGGCAGGAACTCCTCCCCACCTCCATTACAAAAGGTCACTGCATAAACCCCCTGAGGGAACTGAGCCTGAGAGGCAGCCCTGCCCCCACCTGAGCACCAGCAGATAAGCTCCCATTGAATAGCAGTCAGGCCTACTGCCAAAAGCCCTGAGGCTGGGGAGCAGCATTTGAAGACCCCAAGCACTAGCTGGGCAGATCTAGGCTGGGAGTGGAGAGGACTCTCAGAAGTCAAGTAACTGGCTGGGAGCATTTGAATCTCAGACCCCAGGCACTAGCTGGGCAGATCTAGGCCAGGGGGTGGAGAGGACTCTCAGAAGTCAAGTAACTGGCTGGGAAAATGCCCAGAAAAGGGAAAAAAACTAAGATCATAGAAGATTATTTTCTTAAGATGATTCCGCCATTCCTCTCTGATGAGGAAGAGATCTGCTTACCATCAGGTAAAGACATAGGAGTCAAA
>JAQQSK010010520.1:0-12650 GCA_028658325.1 Potorous gilbertii | reverse complement strand
TTTTTTCATTCTTTTGGCTTTGTTTTGTGATTTCTTGGTTTCTCAAAAAGTCATTAGCCCACATCTGTTCCATTCTAATTTTGAGAGAACTATTCTCTTCAGTGAGCTTTTGAACCTCTTTTTCCATTTGCCTAATTCTGCTTTTGAAAGCGTTCTTCTCCTCATTGACTTTGTTAACCTCCTTTTCCAGTTGAGTTATCCTATTTTTTCAAGGTGTTACTTTTTTCAGCATTTTTTTGGGTCTCCTTTAGCAAGTTATTGACCAGTTTGTCATGCTTTTCTTGCATCTCCCTCATTTCTCTTCCAAGTTTTTCCTCCACCTGTATGACTTGATTTTCAAAATCCTTTTTGAGCACTTCCATGGCCTGAGCCCATTGGATATCTATTTCAGATGTTTGGGATACAGATGTTTTGGGATATCAGAAAGGAAAGGAGGAAACATCTGGTCACCAAGAAAGTAACCTTCTATGCTCTTATTATTTTCACCTTTTCTGGGCATTTTCCTAGCCAGTTACTTGACTTCTGAGTTTCCTCTCCACCCCCACCGATATCCGACCAGCCAGTGCTTGGGGTCTGAGATTCAAATACGGCTCCCCAGCCGCAGATATTTCAGGGGCGGCCATGGCTGCTATTCCATGTGAGCTTAAGTTCTGGTGCTCAGGTGGGGGCACGGCTGCCTCCCAGTCTCAATTCCCTCAGGGGGTTTATGTGGAGAACTTCATTAATGAATCTGAGTTCCTGCCTGCTTGAGGAGCCCGGGTCTGATGCTGTCCCTGTCTCTACCACTACCTCCAGAGGGGACCTGAGTTATGGAGCCACCCCGCTCCCCTCTTGGCCAGCCCAGAAGTCTCTCCCATTGACCTTTGAGCCTTTGGATGGAGGGACCTTTGCGGCAGCCAGAGATTCCATCCCTGAAGCCTGGTCGGATCTGCTCCTCTGGGGCCGAGTGGCCAAGGTTCTGATCCAGTTCCAGTGTGAGACAGAAATTTGGAGTTGGTTTTTCAGGGCTCTCTGTAACAGAGATCTCCTCCACTCCGTTGCTGTGCCACTTCCACTGCTGCAGAATTTTTTGGGCGCTCCACCTTATATGTAATTTATGGGCTGTGGGTTCGGAGCTAGCATATGTGAATCTTTCTGCTCCACTATCTTGGTTCCTCCCCCATTGTCTTTCATTTTCAAAGAAGACTAAAGAGAAATGAAGACAAGACTTGCAGTTGACTTTGAATTGAGGGATAGAGGGCTATGCAAAATCCCCAACTTCACTTTCTCCTCCAGAGCCATTTGAATCCAATGATCAGATATCCATGAAGATGACTAGAGATAGCCCAGAATGCAATGGGAGACCCTGGCCCATTTTAGGCTAAGATCTTTTCAGGTTCTCACTCTAAGTGAAGTATTGCCCATTCAATGAATAGCCCTCTTTAAGAAGTGAGTGAAGCGGTGCACCCTTTCATTAGAAAAAAAAATGCAATAAAATCAAGATGGAAGGGAAAGTTTCCCAGGATCCAAAGAGAAACAGTTGCCATTGAAATTCCCTATAAGTTAGAAGGAATCAAAACACAGTCATTACTGTATTGGAGCATGCAGTTATTATGGTACAATATGTGAGCTGCAGAGCGAACTGGGTTTAAGGATTTCTGAGGAAAGAAAGTAAGGAAGAAAGAAAGAAAGAGAGAGAGAGAAAGGAAGGAAGAAAGAGAGAAAAAAATTAGCATCCCAACTAGTTGAAAATATACACAAATAACAAGTATGATTAGCTTTAACATAAGTAAAATATACATTTTATTTACTGCCAATCATTTAATTCTTTGTCAGTGAAAATACTTTACTTTTAGTTGTACTGAGTGTTGTCAGCTATTGAGGCTTCTAATGGAAGTCATTTGCATTTTCTTAGGTGATAAAATGTTTTCAAATAGTAAATCAATTTCAAAAAGTAATTTTATAATTGTTTTAAACATTTCTCAAAATAAATAATTGTGGAATATGTATTTATCAGAAAAGTGGAATTTTGAGCATGTGACAGTCACTGTCAGTACATCACAGATCCAGACATTTGAATTTATTTGGAGATGTAATTCAACAGACTTAAACCTCTAAAAATTTCTTTTTTCCTTTTGTTTTTACTTCCTCCTTCTCCCCTCTACTCACTCCTTTTCTCATTTCTTTTTCTCTCTTTTCTTTACATTCCCAATGCTTAACACAGTGTCTTACACTTAGTAATTGTTTAATGAATTATTTTTGACTGTGAGACCTAATTTTTCTTGCTACCAGTTTCCATATATAGAGTCAGCCAATAAATATTTATTAAATGTCAGCTCTGTGCCAAATACTGTGCTAAACACTGAAATTACAAGTAAAAGTAAAATCAATGTCCCAGTCCAGAAAGAACATATGTTCTAATAAAAGACATCATAAAAATAACTATGGACATGCACAATATATGTAAAATTGGAGTGTTAGATTTGATAATCTTTTTCACCTATGATTAACATAAATGGGCATCAGTTTAACAATCTATCAAAGAGGGGCACAGATGTATTAAATAATCTCTGAGAGCCAATCAATCTTGTGATTCTCCTCCTACTTATTTAACCTCTCCTCAGTCTTTTACCGAATCTTCATTCAGCTAATGCCTAACTATAAGTGTCCCATAGGGCTCTGTCCTGAACACTTTTCTCTTTTTTCTCTATAGTACTTCAGCTATTGATTTCTTTAAACTTCTCTGGATTTAGCCATGATCCTCTATGCTGGTGATTCTCATACCTATTTAACCTGCCCTAACCTCTCTACTGAGGTTCAGATTCATATTTCCAACTACTTTGCAGACTTCTTGAACTATATATACAACCGTTGTCTTAAACTCAATATGACTGAAATTGAATTCAATTTGCTTTTTGTCCTAGTCCCTCCCTGTTTCCAAACTTCCCTATTCTGCTCAAGGGCACAACCCCGTCTTTAAACATTGATGTCATCTTGACTTATCAGTAGCTCTCACCCCACCATCCAAAGTGTTGTGAAGCTGAAGTTACCAATTTCACATCTGCAATATCTCTTGAATTTATATGATTCTCTGCTCTGACACTGCCACCACTCTCGTGAAGGCCCACATATTCTCATACCTGAACTATGACAGTAGCCTATTTGTTAGTCTTACTGACAAAAATGTCTTGCAGTTCCAGTCTTTATTTTCCTGCAAAGGTGATTTTTCTCAAGTTCAAGGTCAACCATATTACCAGCTCCACAAATGAATAAATTGCAGTGCCTTCCTATTGTTTCTAAGATCAAATTGATTGTTGGTTTTTTTGCAAGGTCCTTCATAACCTGTACCCTGTTAATTTCTGAGTCTTCTTATACTTTATATCACCATCTCAATTTAGTCTTTGACTCACTGAACGTAGCCTCCTAGCTATTCCGTGGATAAAGCAGTCCTATCTCTCAGGTTCGGACATTTACTCTATCTCCTCTCTTTCTTCATCTCTGCTGTTCACTTCCTTTAAGTCTCAGTTAAAATGCCACCATCTTCAGAAAGTCTTTCCCAACACCTTTGAAATTGGCTACCTTACCTCTGTTGGTTATTTTCTATTTTCCTTGTTTATAGTTTGTTGTCAGACAGTATGTGTTTCATTATTGCCTCCCTCAATAAGTCGAAAGTCTTGCTTTGTATTCCCAAAGCTTAATGCAATGCCTGACATTTTTTTATTGATTTCAATCTTATCTGATTCTTCATGACCCCATTTGACACTTTCCTGCCAAAGATAATATAATGGTTTGCAATTATTTGTTATCTAGATCATTTTACAAATGAGGAAACTGAGGTAAAACAGGATGAGAAGCTTGCCCAGGGTCAAGCAGTTAGTAAGTGTCTAAGGCCAGATTTGAATTCAAGAAAATGTCATCCTGATTTGAAGCCCAGTGTTCTGTCCACTGACTCACCCAGCTGCCCCTGCCTGAGACCTACTAGGTACTTAATAGATACTTATTGACTGACTATTGTGTTTGCATATATATATATACCATCTACTCCAGTAGATGGTCAGCAAGTTTTTCCTTTATATCCCTAACATTTAGTATAACTCTTGGTGAATAGATAATCTAAATTTTTGGTTGATTCTTTTTTGCATTCTAACATGTAAGGCTCTTTTTTGAATTAATTTATTAGTCTTTTAATGTATATCATTACTGCTTACTTCTTTTTTTTATTGAGAATACATAAATGATAATTTATTATATTAATGATAGTTTGGTGCAATGTGCTAATGATTTGTTCCCTCAAAATTTCTTACTATATCAGTTCTTCAATTTCTTCTTTGTGTTACTACATCTCTTCCCCTCACTTCCGAGTGCCAACCCTTTTGGTAAGTTGGCATGTCATTTTGCACATCTGGAAAATCATTATAAAAGAAAGGATCGGCATCAAGGAAGCCATGAGTTGTCTGAATTAGCTGAAAAGGATGGAAAATGATTTTTGCCTTTGCAAGGAAATATCAGTGCCTGAACTAAGTCCTTATTAGCTCATTATTATATAGAGCCAAATGATAAATCAGGGACAGTTATTTCAACACTAGCAAACTATTCAGATGTTTCATTGTATTATGGAGATGACCACGGTTTTGTGAAGACTGTGGAAAGGGAGCCTACATTCTTATAGGTCTCCTAATCTGGGCAATCCTTCACTTATTTGTACGGTGATGGATTGTATACATATTTTCTGAGATCTAATCTAAATAAATTAGTTAGAATTATCACCTACATGATACTTAGAAGGGGAATGTACCTACAATGAAATTAAAGGTCTTTTATGATTTATGTAAAAAATACTAATTGTGTTTGTTAGACTAGTATCCATTCAAGTGCATAAATTCTTTTGATGATGACTAGCC
This sequence comes from Potorous gilbertii, assembly GCA_028658325.1. Lineage (NCBI taxonomy): Eukaryota > Metazoa > Chordata > Mammalia > Diprotodontia > Potoroidae > Potorous > Potorous gilbertii. Next base: position 7,770 of record JAQQSK010010520.1, on the reverse strand, counting down.
TAACACAGTATGACAAATTTTCAAACAATTCAGCAATAAACATTTATTCAGAATTTTCTGCATGCTAGGATTGTTGTGGTTGTGGGAATGCAAAAATATAGAAAGAAATCATCCCTACTTTAAAGAGACTCTAATGAGAAGGCACACGTGCATGTGAAAGAATGTTAGAAGAGATTTAAAGCCAATTTCATTGTAGATGGAAGGCAGGAAGGATCAGAGTGAGGATACAAGGATATCTGTATATATTACTTGAATGATTAGAAAAGTTTTAAATATATTGTGTCATTTGTTCCTCACAAGACCCCTGTAAGGAAAAAAGATATTATTATTTGTCCCATTATTTTTTAAATGAAGAACCCGAGGATCAAAAAGTTAAATAATTTGACAAAACTTGAATCTGAATAAAATTTTTCCTATTTGAAATCCCATTATCTTTTTTCCTTATTGTTTCCTTCTTCAAGAACTGACCGTGGAGACTAAAGAATTTGGAGTCTCTATATTCTTAGCTCTAGACATCCGTTTCATAAAAAGTTCTTAATCCTGAAATTAAAATAAATTAAATTTAACCAAATAAAATAAATAAGAGCAAGTGACAACATCATTAATAACAATTACACATTAGCTTTACTTTCTGCAAATTGCTTTACTATCATCATAAAATAAAACTACCTAGAAATATGACTTCAGCTGCATACTGGGGTCCCAACAGAAAAGGCCTCTTTACCAATTGATCTTTGGCTTATTTAGTTTTATAAAGCTGTGAGAAGCCAAATATCTCGTGCATGGTCTTGATGCCATATATTTTAGAGGAATTATGAATATATGCAGAGCATCCTGAGCCTACGACTTCTCCAAGTTCCTTCTCAAAATGAATTTTGTGCAAGCAGATGAACTAAATTTATATAGTTTGTAGAGTTATCATAGGCACAGTCTTTGTCAAGCCTTATTTTTTTGCACGTTTTCATTCTCTGTAGATGGAATAAGGAGCAGTTAAGGTTATTTTATTTTTTTCTTTTTCTTTTTTTTTAATTTTCGGTGTTCTACAATCACTACCATATAACCTGGTTTTTTTTTTTTCCCTCCCCCTGCTTCCCTCCTCTCTCTCCTCTCCTTCTCTGAGATGGCACACAATTTTTTGTATCTTCTACACATACATTTATTTCTATTAAATACATTTTCACCATAGTCATGTTGCATAGAAGAATTAAAATGAATGTGAGAAATCATATAACAAACTAAAATATAATGCAAAAGAAGATGATCTACTACATTCTGCGATTGAATTCCGTACATATTTCGATGGATGTGGAAGTCATCTTTCTTGTCTTAAAAGGCCATTGGAAATTTTTTAGGACCTTTCATTACAATGATGTTCTAAGTCTACCAGTAAAAATTCTCACACACTGTGTTTGTTCCTGTGTATTAAGTTCTCCTGGTTGTTCTCCTTTCGCTCAGCATTAGATCATATAAGTCTTTAAAGGCCTTTCTGAAATCTTCCTATTCATCATTTCTTATCGCAAAATACTATTTCATTGCATTTATATACCATAGTTGAATCAGCCATTCCTCAACTGATGGACATTCCCTTGATTTCCACTTTTTGGTCAACACAAAGAATGCTACTATAAAAACTTTTGTACATGTGGGACCCTTTCCCATTTTTATGTTCTCTTGGGTATAAAGTGTTACAAGTTACATTACTGGGTCAAAGCGTATGCATATTTTTGTATCTCTTTGGGCATAGTTCCAACTTGCTCTCGAGAATAGTTGGATCAGCTCACAGCTCCACTAACAATGAATTAATGTTTCAACTCTCCCCCATCTTCTCCAACATTTATCATCTTCCAGTTTTTTCATGTTAGCTAATCTGATAAGTGTGATGTGATATCTCAGAACTACTTCAATTTGCATCTCTCTAATCAATAGTGATTTAGAGCACTTGTTCATATGACTATAGAAATCTTTAATTTCTTCCTCTGAAATCTTTCTGTTCATATCCTTTGACCATTTATCAATTGGGGAATAATTTGAATTCTTGCACGTTTGACCCAGTTCTCTATATGTTTTACAAAATGAGGCCTTGATTGCAGACGCTAGTTGCAAAAATTCTTTCCCAGTTTTCCACTTCCCTCCTAATCTTGATTGCATTGTGTTTGGTTCTACAAAACTTTTCAGTTTAATGAAATGACAATTATCTGTTATGTACTTCATAATGCTTTCTCTTTCCTATTAAGTCAGAAATACTTCCCTTCTCCATAAATCTGAAAAATGCACTATTCCTTGCTCCACTAATTTATTTATATTATCAATCTTTATACATAGATCATGTACTCATTTGGACCTTATTTTTGTGTATAGTGTAAGGCATTGGTCTATGCCTAGTTTCTGCCACACTGTTGTCCAATTTAAGGTTATTTTCTTGACAATTAGGGAAGCTAGGTGGTGCAGTGGATAGAGCAACAGTGAAGTAGTCAGGAGGATCTGAGTTCAAATTTCACCTCAGACACTCACGACTTGTGTGACCTTGGGCAAGTCACTTAACCCCAGTTGCCTCATCCTGGGAAATCTCCAGTCATTATGATGAATATCTGGTCACTGGATTCAGATGGCTCTGGAGGAGAAGTGATGCTGGTGACCTGCATAACTCTCCTTCATCTCAAAACAAAGTCAAGTGCAAGTCATGTCATTATTTCTCTGATGGTAAGGTCTTCTTCAGGAACGAAGGATGAACACACATTTTCTAAAAAATTATTATTTGAGGAGGCAGAGCCAAGATGGTGGAGTAGAAAGACTCATATATGATAGGTCCAAACCCAGAGCCCATGAATCTCCTGTAAAAAGAACTCCCAACAATTCTGGAACAGTGGAGCCGCACAGCAACGGGGTGAAGGAGATATCCGTTCCAGAGAGCCCTGAAAAACCGATCCCAAAGGTATGTCGGGCACCAGACGGGAGCAGAGCCAAGCCCTGCCCTGGCTGCGTGGCACGGAGAGGAGTGGGCAGATCTGAGCAGGCTTCAGGGATGGAATCTCCAGTGGCCGCGAAGGTCCATCCACCCACAGATGCACAGGTAAGAAAGAGAGACGTCAAGATGGGCTGAGAGGTCCATGACTCGGGCTCCTAACGAGGCAGTGGCAGATGCAGCGGGCAGCCAGGTGGTCCCAGAAAAGGCAGGAGCTCCATAACAGAAGGTCTCTGCATAAACACCCTGAGGGAACTGAGCCTGGGAGGTGGCCCTGCCCCCACCTGAGAACTTGATTTAATATTACCCTGAAGAGCAGCCTGGCTGGCCGCTGGAAGCCCTGAGGCTGGGGAACAGCATTTGAATCTCAGACCCCAAGTACTAGCTGGACAGATCTGGAGGCAAGGTGGGGTGGAGAGGAAAATCAGAAGTCAAGTAACTGGCTGGGAAAATGCCAAGAAAAGGGAAAAAAAATAAGATCATAGAAGGTTACTTCCTTGGGGAACAAATGATTCCAACCTTCTTCTCTGAAGACGAAGAAAACTGCTTACCATCAGGTAAAGACACAAGAGTCAAGGCCTCGGTATTCCAAACATCTGAAAAAATATCCAATGGGTTCAGGCCATGGAAGAGCTCAAAAAGAATTTTGAAAATCAAGTTAGACAGGTGGAGGAAAACTGGGAAGAGAAATGAGAGAGATGCAAGAAAAGCATGAAAAACGGGTCAATACCTTAATAAAGGAGGCCCCAAAAAATGCTGAAGAAAATAGCACCTTGGAAAACAGTCTAACAACTGGAAAAAGAGGTTCAAAAAGCCAATTAGGAGAAGAATGCTTTCAAAAGCAGAATTAGCCAAGTGTCAAAAGAGGTTCAAAAGCTCACTGAAGAAAATAGTTCTCTCAAAATTAGAATGGAACAGATGGAGGCTAATGACTAGGACAAACCAAGAAATCACAAAACAAAGCCAAAGGAATGAAAAACTGGAAGGGAATGTGAAATATCTCATTGGAAAAACAATTGACCTGGAAAATAGATTCAGGAGAGATAATTTAAAAATTATGGGACTACTTGAAAGCCATGATCAAAAAAAGAACCTAGACATCATCCTTCATGAAATTATCAAGGAAAACTGCCCTGATATTTTAGAACCAGAGGGCAAAATAAGTATTCAAGGAATCAACCGATCACCGCCTGAAAGAGATCCAAAAAGAGAAACTCCTAGGAATACTGTAGCCAAATTCCAGAGTTCCCAGGTCAAGGATAAAATATCGCAAGCAGCTAGAAAGAAACAATTCCAGTATTGTGGAAATACACTCAGGATAACACAAGATCTAGCAACTTCTACATTAAGGGATTGAAGGGAGTGGAATAGGATATTCCAGAAGTCAAAGGAAGCAGGTCTAAAACCAAGAATCACCTACCCAGCAACCGTGAGTAAAATACTTCAGGGGAAAAAATGGTGTTTCAATGAAATAAAGACTTTCAAGCATTCTTGATGAAAAGACCAGAACTGCAAAGAAAATTTCACTATCAAACACATTAAGGAGAAGTGTGAAAAAGTAAACATCAAAAAGTAGTCATAAGAGACTTACCAAAGTTGAACAGTTTACATTCCTATATGGAAAGACAATATTTGAAACTCCCGAAATTTTTCAGTATCTGGGTAGTTGGTGGGATCACACACGCACATACACACACAGACACACACACACACACACACGCACACGCACATGTACACTCATGTGCACACACAGACATACACACATGCACACACACAGAGACAGAGAGCACAGAGTGAATTGAATAGGATGGGATCATATCTTAAAAGAAATCAAGGTAAACGGTGAAGAGAGAAATGTAGTGGGAGGAGAGAAGGTGAAATGTAATGGGGTAAATTCTCTCTCATAGAAGAGGCAAGCAGGAGAATTTTTAGTGGAGGAAAAAAGAGGAGAGATGAGAAAAATAAAACATGAAGTTTACTCTCTTCATATTCGACTAAAGGAAGGAATAAAATGCACACGCATTTTGGTATGAAAACCTATCTTACAATACAGAAAATTGGGCTAGAAGAAGACAAGCAGCGTGAGGGGATGATGGAAGGGAGGGCAATGGGAGGAGGGAGCAATTTGAAGTCAACACTCGGGGAGGGACAGGATCACAATAGAGAATAGAAACAATGGGGGACAGGATAGGATGGAAGGAAATATAGTTAGTCTTAGACAACATGACTATTATGGAAATCATTTGCAAAACTACACAGATATGGCCTATATCGAATTGCCTGCCTTCCCAAAGGGAATGGGTGGGGAGTGAGTGATGGGGAGATGTTGGAACTCAAAGTTTTAGGAACAACTGTCGAGTATTGTTCTTGCTACTAGGAAATAAGAAATACAGGTAATGGGGAATAGAAAATTATCTGGCCCTACAGGACAAAAGAGAAGGTGGGGACAAGAGAAGGGCGGGTTGCTACAAGAGAGGGCAGATTGGTGATAGGGAAAATTAGAACGTTCAGTGTACTGGGGTGGGGGGAGGGGACAAATGGGGAGAAAATTTTGGAACCCAAAATTTTTTGATAATGAAAGTAAAAAGTTAAATAAATAAATTTATATTTAAAAAATTATTGTTTGATATTACTTAGTATGTTGTTCAAATGTCCAGAAATGTCGCTTATATCACATTATGTTTGGAAATACAATATTGGTAATTTGGTGCTAGTAAATTCTGCGTGTGCATGAAAGTATTCTGAGCTATCTTAGAGTCACTCCAGAGTCTGGTTGGATGCTATATAATGCCTCATCTGATTAGGTAGGAATCATATTATTGAAACACTAAAATCACACTGTGGGAATTGGAACATCTGAACATGAAGGAGTTATCGTCCTTCCCAGTTTACAATCACCTCCTTCTTTTAAACAAGGAATGTTTTATTTTACTTTTATAATGGTCCTTAATGTGCCACTTGAATAGATGCTACTATGTTTCTGTTTGATTAGTATATAGTACATGCACAGACTACTGTAACAAAAAATCCAGTGTTTCACATACTTTAGTATAAATATATGGGATTGGGCAGAGTAGAAGGACTCACATTTGCTAGCTCTGAACCCACAGCCCATGATTTCTTGTAAAAAGAACTCCTGACAAATTCTGGAACAGTGGAAGCCACGCAGAAACACAGTGAAGGAGATTTCCATTGCAGAGAGTCCTGAAAAACCGACCCCAGGTGTCCATCGAGCCCCAGACGGTAGCGGAGCCTTCCCCTCCCCCTGCCTGGCCACACTGCACTGAGTGGAGCAAGTAGAACCCAGCAGGCTTCAGGGACCGAAATCTCCTGTGGCGGACACCAAGGTCTCTCCACCCACAGACTCACAGGTCAGTGACAGAGACGGGCTGAGAGGGGAGCGGGGTATCTTCGGGATTTGGGCCCCTCGGGAGGCAGCCGCTGTGGCAGAGGCAGAGGAAGCTGCGGCCAGAGGCTCCCAGAGCAGACAGGAGCTCCACCCCAGCTCCATTACAAAAGATCTCTGCATAAACCCTCTGAGGGTACTGGGCCTGGGAGGTGGCCCTGCCCCCACCTGAGAACCAGCAGATAAGCTGCCATTGAATAGCAGTCAGGCCTGTCGCCAAAAGCCCTGAGGCTGGGGAGCAGCATTTGAATCTCAGACCCCAAGCACTAGCTGGGAGGACGTAGGCCTGTGGTAGAGAGGACTCTCAGAAGTCGAGTAACTGACTGGGAGCATTTGAATCTCAGACCCCAAGCACTAGCTGGGCGGATCTAGGCCAGGGGGTGGAGAGGATTCTCAGAAGTCAAGTAACTGGCTGGGAAAATGCCCAGAAAAGGGAAAAAAACTAAGACCATAGAAGGTTATTTTCTTGAGAAGATGATTCCGCCATTCCTCTCTGACGACGACGAAGAAGAGATCTGCATACTATCAGGTACAGACATAGGAGTCAAAGCCTCTGTATCTCAAATATCTGAAATAGATATCCCGTGGGGTCAGGCCATGGAGGAGCTCAAAAAGGATTTTGAAAATCAAGTTAGACAGGTGGAGGAAAAACTGGGAAGAGAAATGAGAGAGATGCAAGAAAAGGATGAAAAACCGGTCAATACCTTGATAAAGAAGGCCCCCAAAAATGCTGCAGAAAATAGCACCTTGAAAAATAGGCTAACTCACTTGGCAAAAGAGGGTCAAAAAGCCAATGAGGAGAAGAACGCGTTCAAAAGCAGAGTTAGCCAAGTGGAAAAAGAGTTGCAAAACCTCACTGAAGAATATAGTTCTCTCAAATTTAGAAAGGAACAGATGGAGGCCAATGACTTTCTGAGAAACCAAGAAATCACAAAACAAAGCCAAAAGAATGACAAAATGGAAGAGAATGTGAAATATCTCATGGGAAAAACAACTGACCTGGAAAATAGATCCAGGAGAGACAATTTAAAAATTATGGGACTATCTGAAAGCCATGATCAAAAAAAGAGCCTATACATCATCCTTCATGAAATTATCAAGGAAAATTGCCCTGATATTCTAGAACCAGAGGGCAAAATAAGGATTCAATGGGTCTATCGATCACCACCTCAAAGAAATCCAAAAAGAGAAACTCCTAGGAACATTGTGGCCAAATTCCAGAGTTCCCAGGTCAAGGAGAAAATATTGCAAGCAGCTAGAAAGAAACAATTCCAGTAGTATGGTAATGCAATCAGGATAACACAAGATCTAGCAGCTTCTACATTAAGGGATCGCAGGGCGTGGAATAAGATATTCCAGAATTCAAAGGAACTAGGTCTAAAACCAAGAATCACCTACCCAG
>JAQQSK010010519.1:0-12650 GCA_028658325.1 Potorous gilbertii | reverse complement strand
GACTTGTTTTTCATGCTTTTCTTGCATCTCTCTCATTTCTTTTCCCAGTTTTTCCTCCACCTGTGTAACTTGATTTTCAAAATCCTTTTGGAGCTCTTCCATGGTCTGAGCCCATTGGATACCTATTTCAGATATTTGGGATACAGAGGCCTTGACTCCTATGTCTTTACCTGATGGTAAGCAGTTTTCTTCTTCATCTTCAGAGATGAAGGTTGGAATCATTTTTTCAAGAAAATAACCTTCTATGGTCTTAGTTTTTTTCCCTTTTGTGGGCATTTTCCCAGCCAGTTACTTGACTTCTGAGAGTCCTCTCCACCCCTGGCCTAGGTCTACCCAGCTAGTGCTTGGGGTCTGAGATTCATATGCTGCTCCCCAGCCTCAGGGCTTTGGCGGCAGCCCAGGCTGCTATTCAATGGAAGCTTATCTGCTGGTGCTCAGGTGGCGGCAGGGCCGCCTCCCAGGTTCCGTTCCCTCAGGGGGTTTATGCAGAGACCTTTTGTAATGGGGCTGCTGCTGAGCTCCTGCCTGCTATGGGAGCCTCTGGCTGCCTGCTCCGGGAGCCTCTGGCCTCCCGCTGCCGCTCCCACTGCCAGTGCCTCTCGAGGGGGCCTGAGTCCCGGAGACACCACACTCCCCTCTCAGCCCGTCTCTCTCACTGACCTGTGAGTCTGTGGGTGGAGGGACCTTCGTGGCCTCTTGAGATTCTGTCCCTGATGCCTGCTTGCATCTGCTCGCTCTTCTCAGTGCTGTGCAGCTGGGTCTGGGGGAGGGCTCTGCTCCCATCCAGGGTGTGCTGGACCTTTGGGATCAGTTTTTCAGGGCTCTCTGGAACAGAAATCTCCTTCTCTGTGTTGCTGCGTGGCTTCCACTGTTCCAGAATTTGTTGGGAGTTCTTTTTAGAGGAAATCCATGGGCTGTGGGTTCAGACCTAGCATAGGTGAGTCTTTCTACTCCGCCATCTTGGCTCTGCCCCAGTCTTTGAGTTTTGTAAAGGAGAAATCTGATGCTACAGAGTTAAAGTGACCTCCCCAAGTCACACCGCCAGTTAGCGATAAAGCAAGAATAAGAACTTTGGCCTCTTGAATTTCAGTCTAATTTTCAAGAAGCATGTATCACAGATTTTTAAGAACGGTACTGATTTTTTAAAAAGCATATTAAAATTATGTGTATTTTCATTTTAAAATACTTTTGTTTTCTACATTGCTCCTCCACTCATTGAGAAGGCAAGAGATGTGATACTCATTATATATGTGTGTGTATATATATATATATACATATACATACATATATTTATGTGTATATATATATGTATATAAGGGTGTGTGTGTGTGTGTGTGTGTGTGTGTGTGTGTGTGTGTGTATCAGTGACAAGGACACAAAACTTTTTTTTTGGCATCATCCATATTCCAAAAAAAAAGCAAGAAATTGAAGAGAGAAAAAATGTGCTTCAATTTCCATTCAGAAACCATCAGTTCTTATCTGGAAGTAAATAATATATTTTTTTTTATCATGAACCTTTTGGAGTTGTAGGGGAGCACTGTACTGAGCAGAGTTACTAAGCCTTTCACAGTGGATTATCTTTACAATATGCTGTTACTCTGTGCATTAGTCTCCCATTCTGCTAATTTCACTTTGCTTTAATTTGAATGTCTTCCCAGGTTTTTCTGAAACCATTACTTCTTATAGCACAGTAATATTCCGTTACATTTACTACCATAACTTGTATGTTCATTTGATGTTCATCCTTTCCATTTCCAATTCTTTGTTCCCACCAAAGGAGCTGCTATAAATATTTTTATACATATGGATTCTTTTCATTTTCCTTTGATTCCTTTGGACTATAGATCTAGTAGTGATATTGCTGGGTCAAAGGGTATTCATACTTTTACACATTCTTGGGCATAATTGTTGCTTCCATAACTTGCGTATGATATCACTCATCATATCTAAATCTTATGCCTGTTTTGAGCTTATCTTGGTCTATGGTATATACCAAGTATATGGTGTGAGATGTTGCTATATTATGTGAGAGGATGGTCAGTACCTAGTTTTTACCAGACTGCTTTCTAGTTTTCCCAGCAAATGTTTCTCAAACAGTGAGTTCTTGCCTCCAAAGCTGGAATCTTTGGGTTTCTCAAAAATTAGGTTAGTGCGCTCAATCTATTCCATTGATCTATCAATCTATTTCTTATACAGTTCCAAATTGTTATGGTGATTACCAATTTGTAAAATAATTTGTAATCTGTTATTGCTAAGCCCCTTTCCTTCACATGTATTTATTGATTCCGTTGATATTCCTGATGGTTTGCTCGCCTAGATGAATTTTGTTATTACTTTATATAGCTTTAGAGAACAATTCTTTGGTAATTTGGCATGGCAGAATATAAGTAGTTTAATTTTGGTAGTATTGTTATTTTTAAAAATAATGCTGGTTTAGCCTACCCATGAGTGGTTATCATTTTTCTGATTATTTAGATATGACGTTATTGCTGTGAAAAATATTTTTAAATTCTACTCATATAGATTCTGACTGGATCTTGGCAGGTAGATCACCAAATGTTTTATACTATCTTCAGTAATTTTGAATAGAATTTCTTTTATAAATTTCGTCCTGCCAAAGATAAAATGTTGATGACTTATGGGCAATTATTTTTCAGTAAGTTGTTAAATGGTTCAGCTGGTTATTTTAAGTTGTCTCTTTAGTGTTCTCTGAGAATACGACAGTATCATCTGAAAAAAGTGTTTGTTTTGTTCCTTTGTTGCCTATGCTTGGCCTTCAGTTTTTTTCTTGTCTTATTGCTTTAGCTAGCATTTCTCGTAAAATATAGAATGATAATGGTGATAGCAAGTACTCTTGCTTCACCCGTGATCTTATTGGAAATACTTCTTATATATCTCCATTATATATACTGCTTGCTTTTGGTTTTAGATAGATACTACTTATTCCTTTAAGAAAATCTACATCTATTACTATGTCTTATAGTATATTTAATAGGAAAGGGTATTGCATTTTGTCAAAAGTTTTAAACTGTATGCTTTTACCAAAAAAAAAATATCCTGCCACAATCAAAAGAAACTATAGAATAATCCAGCAAAGGCTAAGGATGAGAAAACAATGCTTCATTCAACATTAACCATGCTAAAATGTCATATATAAATATGCTGTTTACCCCAAAACAAGTCATGTCTACTTGTAACAGTAGGTATCCCAATTTACATGGGTGCTGCTATCACAGGTTCTTAGATCTGCATTCATAAAAAGAAAGGCAACTTTTGAGGGGTAAACAATCACTTTAATCAAGCACATGTGTCATTCCTTTAATCAAGCATATATATCATTCACCTAGTTTAGGGGAGTCAGCAACCTGAATTTCAAAGAAAATATAGAGAAAGTAAAGATCAACAGACATGGATTCCTCTGCCTGAATTCAACAGACATTTGGACCCCAACTATATGACCATAGTTACCAGAGAGAGAAGCACTGACATTTGGGTTTTCAAAGCCAGGGGACTCCTTTAGTGGCTTCCCAGAGACCTCATCTGTCCAAACAAACACTTCCAGTCAATAAATTCCAAAATAAAACCCACACCTCAGAGTCCTTATATCATTTTTAGAGCCAGAGGGCATCACATTCTTTGTGAACCAGTGCCTCGTTAACAAAAGGCATGGACTTTCCTACAAATCTTCCCAGGCCAGACAATGGCCTTAAACACATTCAAATAGAGGCATTATATTTCATGAATATACTAAAACAAAAACAGCAAGTGATCCTATTTTACTTACCATTACACCACTATGGTACTATATCATTTGGATACTATCACCTTAGTAACCAATGTGATGTATGAAGTATAATTGACTTCACACATAATATTGGAGTCAGGTCTCACCAGATATTAATAGAAGAAAATTATGAGAGTAGCAAAATAATTTTGAGGAAACTAAATAGTTGATCTTCAAGATATCTAAAATGGGCAAGATTACAAAGTAACGATAAGCATGACAGCTTATACTTATGTACCAGGCACAGTCCTAAGCTGAGAAAATAAAAATAAAATTCTTCCTTCAAGAACTTTATAGTCTAATGGAAAGGGGGAGGGGTGGTACAACATTTTACAAACAAAATATATAAAGGATAAATTGGAGGTAATCTTAGAGGAAAGGCAGTTAGATTAAAAAGGACTGGAGAAAAGATCTTCCTGAAGGTAAGAATTTAGTTGAGACTTGCAGGAAGCCAGGGAAACTAAGAGACATAGAATAGGAAAGAGAATGTTCCAGGTATTAAATTCTCTTATTGCTATAGAGTCTTTCTGGGATTGATTTCTAGGTACACTGAACATACCCTTAAGAAAACAGCAAACATATTCACAGTCACCCTCTTGATTGAGACATTTAGAGAACAAAAGATAGGGCTGTGTCAATGCAGCATTTCAGAGAATCATTTGATTATATGGAGAAATACAATGGTGCATTAAAGACCCCTATATGTGCTTCTGACACATGTGAAAAGTATAAAAGATTTTGCACAAGTTTGACCACAGCCATAATTTTGCTCAATGATTTGCTGAGTATCAACAAATGAGAAATAAAACAGGGAATCATATGTTTGACAAAATCTTTGTTGATGTGGTGGAGGATGGACCGAGCAGAATTCATACACCTATAGACAACATATACCCCTATCTGTTCTACTTACATTTGATAAGTTTTAGAAACTCTCAGGGACAAAACATCCTTTACCAAAGCAGACAAGCTTTCTAGATCTTGCTAGTCCTAATGAATTTCTTGATCATTGAAAACTTAACACTGTTATGCTGAGTCATATATCCAGAAAGTACGAGAAGAATTTTAACCCAGATCTTCCTGACCTCCAGGGAAGCTTTCTATTCAATAATTATATTGCCTCATAGAATTATGTAGGAGAAGAAAAATCTATATAGAGGGAATTTGGAAAGTTTCACATGCTTTCAGTGATCCCAAGGTGTTGTTGGCCACATCTTATCAATATCAGGATTACCCTGTTAATGCTTTTGAGTTCATTTTAATATTGAGTCAAATGTGTGCAACCCAAAGGACGATAGAAAGCTGACTGGTGGGTGTAACTAGATTGTGGTATTTCACTTGTGCATCAAAAAAGGAAATAAAGAGGCAAAACACCCATAAGACCAGGAAAGGGAGTGAACTAATCACATAGTAAGAATGAGAGAGAACAGTTTGACAGTCTGAATGCAACATTGGTTTCCAAACAGATATTCCTAAAGCAAAAGTCTAGCCATGTCACTTCTCTGTTCAAGAAATTCAACTAGCTTTCTATTGCCTTTTGAATGAAAACTAACAGTCTTCTCTGTTTGGCATTTAAACTTTCTCAATCTCTCTTTCTATGCTTAATGAACATTATTCATCTTCAGACACTCTACATCACATCTAGCCTGGCTCACTTGATATTTTCCATTCACAACATCTCATTTTTCCTCTCTGTTTCTTGGTACAGGCTCTTTTCTCTACTTACAATGCACTTCCTGCTTTACCTGTTACTCAATGAATCCATCAAAGCTTACAAAAGATTCACCCCAATTCTTCCAGGTACTAGCTGCTGCCTTCCCTTCTCCATATGTGCTTGTTTCTCACAATACAATTCAGGTTCCTTATAGGTAGGGATTCCTTTGCAGTCATCAAATGAAATAACTTATTGTTATCTCATTTAGAAATGTTTTGCAAATTTTATTGGTTACTATCTCATCTTCAGTACTCAGCATAATGTAAAGCATAGGGTTTTCACTTAGATTGCACTTAGTAAAGGCTTGTCAAATGAGAGAGGAGACATAGGAAAGGAGGGAGGAAGACAGAGAGAGAAAGAGAAAGAGAGAGAGAAGCATTCACATTCAGCTCTATGGAAAATTAAGGAATAATATAGAAATTGCCAAGGATGAATTGGAAGATGTTGCATTTTATATTGTTGGAGGGTGGAGACAGATGAGATCATAGATCTATATGTGAGTCTGCATGATTTTTGACTTGGAAGATATACTTATCATCACTAAAGTAAGTTGCCTCTGTAACTTGTCTGGATTTTAAAAAATATGCCTGATCTAATTATTTCTCTCATGGGATTTCATCAACATATAGGTGCAATTCTGTAGTTGTATGTGGAGGTGAGGAAATTCATCTCATTTCCACAAGCAAGTAGAATGTAGAATGAAAACTTTTCCCCTTCTATGACACTAGAGGGTGTATTATTTTACCCACTGTGGATTGAGGGAGAGAATTAGGCTGGCATATTTGTCAGGAAGTGTTGGTGTTCACTCCTACTAACCTTCTACTCCTGTTTCTAATTACCATGTCAAAAAAAATCTTAGGTTCTTGAAAGGTATTGCAATGAAACAGCAATTTTATTCAGCATTCTCCCGAATGGAAAAGCTACACTTGTGGGCCCAGAAATAGACTTCCAATGTCACCCAAGGAGTAGTTTAGCTAAAGTTGGTGAGTGTCATCACTAGAAGGTTGGTCACCAGGTGATTATTCATTTTGATCACAGTATCCCATGAAACTATCAGCCAAGGCATGGAGAGATAACTCTCTGTATCAATAGAAGGAATACTTAGCATGATATCACAAATCTCTGAAATGTTGGTGCCTGTAGTTCATAGCAAATTACACACACACACATACACACACATACACACACATGCACACACACACACACACACACACACACACACACATATATATATATATATATATATATATACATATATCCAAAATTATCCACCATAAAGTCACAGCAAGTCAACTGTCACATAGAAATTTGGATGATTCCTGCCTTCTGCTTGAAAAGCAAGTGAGTTTTGAAGAGATGCTTCTTAAACTTCCATCACAGACATAGGGTTAAGTGAGAAAGTCTATTCTTTGTTTCTTAGCCATATTCTAGCCTGCATAATGGCCTGTGTTTAGGAGGAAGAGATCACAAAGGAATATGTTTTTCAATTGTATTTTTTAAATTTAAACCTTCCTTAATCAGGGTTGCATTGACAGATTTTGTAGCCTATTCAGGAATTACAAAAGTAAGCTTGATGGTAAGGTAATTCCCTCATGTATTGACTACAGTAAATACAGCTGGTACAAGTCCTCAAGGGAGTGCTTGGATATGGTTTTAGAGACATTAGCAATATGGTCAATAGTCATTCAAACATTTCTGATTGGTTATTCTAGTATAAGGTTCATTTTTTTGGTACTGTTTACTAAGCGTGTAACTTGCATTAGTAAGGATAAGAATTGCTTGTCCAAGTTTCATCTGAGAGTCTAATGTTATCTTACTGTGAGCCTGAATTTTTTAAGAAATTAACCATGATGCCCATAATAGAAATAAAATTAAACTAAAATAAACTATAAAACAAACTTGAAATATATATTATATATGCATGTATGTATGTATACATATATCTATGCAACGTTCCCAAATTGTAAAATTGCCAAAATCATTTAGCTTTCTCACTCCCCACCCTTAACCCCCCATTTTTATTAAGGAAACTAAGAAAAGGACACATTTCATTAGTTTTTATGTGCTAGATCGTTTAGTCTACCAGCATTAAGTCACAATTCATCCACCACTACTCATTGCTTTCGAGTTCTCCTGATTTTTATGAGGAGTTAGTCTTGACAAAAAAAAGGTTATTTTCCCTTTTGATGAGTGAATTAAAGCAGCTGCAATGAAAGACATTCAAAGGACAACTGAAATAAGAACACCTAATAATTTGTGCTAAGCAGTGAAAAAAGTAGTAGATGGTCAATATTCAGGTGGTTTTGAACAAAGGCAAGTCTTTCAGTAGAGAGCAACCTAGTAATGAATGGACAACTGAGTATGATAGCATCACAGATCTAGACTGGGAGAGAATTTTGAGGGTAGCTAGTCTAACTTTCTGGTTTTAAAGATGTAATATATGAGATCCATATATGAGATATGAGGGGTAAATGCCTTGATTAAGCTCAGACAAGTAGTCAGTATCAGAGGAGAATTTACATTTAGCTCTTCTGATTCAGATCAGGGCTATGTCTGCCATAGCATGTTGGATACTAGACTATAAGCATTAAATATTGGAGGCAAGGTTATCAGGACATGAAATTAAGAACAGGATAGAACTCCCAAGTGAGGGGTCTTTTTTGCACGTTTTGTGAATCTAGCAAAAATGTGCATGTGACAGATGGAATTAAATATATAGGTAATCTTCCCAGAAGTGATCCCTTTAACAGTGCATTTCAGAGGCATTAACAGTAAAATTCAATTGTCTTCCTTAGTGAGGCAGTTGCCAGACCACAATGTAATCAGTGTAAAATAAATTGGAAGCTTGAAATTCAATACATTATGAAAGAGTAGTGACATTATGCCAAAGGCAAACAGTCATCTTGAAGTTTTGAAAAATGAAAGTTCCAAAGTAAGGATTTTTCTGTGTTTCCTACACTTCCCAAGGGGGGAGAGTGCTCTGTCCAGTGGACAAGAACATTCTGGTCCCTTGGCAGTTAACAGTTCTCACTGTGAAATAATAAATCAAAATTCAAGTACAAGTCAGTGTTGCAAAACTGTGGGTGGTGTGAGCAAATTTTTCTAGGACTTGCTTGCTCATATATGAGTTGATTATCCAGCTTTGAGTAGCAAAAAGAAAAATAAAACAGAACTGATTCTGTGGTTATTTCACAAATGTATATTGATTGGTGAACCTTAATCAAACTCATCCAGCCACAAGTCTGCCACTTTGTGCCAGAAGAGGATATAGAACTGTAAGGGGACAGAAATTGGAAAATAACTACAAAGCTTTTACTTAAAGGGAGGAGGGATTTGTTCATTTAGAGTGTCAAAAACAAGGAAAATTGGGGCAGCTAATGGATCATGCAGTGGATAGAGCACTCACCTTGGGTTCAAGAGGACCCTGAGTTCAAATCTGGCCTGAGATACTTGTTATCCTGGGCAAGTCATTTACCCCAATTGCCTCCAAAAAGCAAAAACCAAAGAAAATTTATGTGAATACCAACAACAGTTATTCCTACTTTACCCAGGTTTAAGATTAGCTTTTGAAATAGGGATTAGCTCACACCAAGTCAGTTCCATAAAATATCTTTGCTATCTGCCAAAACAAAAAAAAAATCTTTATGTTCTTATAAATTGTATTACTTTTCCTACTTTGATGCTTAGGAATTCATTCATTCAACATTTATTAAGTACTTTATGTATGAAGAGCATCCTTCTTGGCCTTGGGGGACATGCAAAAGTAAATTATTAGACATAGATAGTTATAAGATAAAATATTGCAAAAATTCATTTTTATTTTGGACCAGATCTATGTTTTCATTTCAATTTCATTTTATAGAGACAGACTCCCTCTGCCAAAGTATGCCTGTATCTCCTTTGCAACTAGTAATCTTAGAGCTGTTGCCAGTTAACAAGAGGTTAAATAATTTGGCCAGGGTTACACAACCAGTTTGCATTCAAAGAAGCATTTGAACCCAGCTCTTCTTAACTCCAAGACCAGTCTTTTGTCTGTCATGCCACAATGGGAGGTCAAGAAGGCAAAGTCAGGGAAAGAAAATAAGTGCAAAATGGTGATCAAAAGTTTTATACCATATGTCTGGTCAAAGGAAACTGCCACTTCCTTATTTCTAATAGTAGTGAATAATACTCTTTTGCTACCATGGGAAGTTTCTACTACAACTCATCTTTGTGGGGCTATCCATGTACAAAGAATGGTTTGCTAAAAGAATCCACAGCACCTGCTATAAAGCAAAGGCTGACTGAAAATAAGTAGTCTGAAATAACACTACAAGGGCATGGAAAAGATGAATTTCAAGCAATGTGGTAAAGTAATCAACTGCTAAGAAGATACCATCTTGGAATATAAACATTAGAAATGGATGACACTTCGGCAGAAAATGTGTCTGCACAACGAGCGTCAGAACCCTTCTATGACTGTTCAAATTAAAAATTTTGTTTAAGCTGAAACCTGGCAGTTCATCCACCTAAAAAAATGTTTAAGATACATGAGCAGGAGGGAGGCTAACTGACTGCCTGGGACAGGGCTCTCAGTTTGGCAGCCCTGTTACGGGTTCCCTGCAGGTTCCAGAGACTGATCTTCACCTCTGAAGACCCAGAAATTTTATCATGCTACCTATCTGCGAACTGATTCATGTTAGCTGAATTTACAAGGGATTGAATTATAGATCAGGATAATTTTCTAATTTCCAAAGGGAAGCTGCTGAAGTAACCAGAGTACTTGTGTTGACTGCTCAGTGCAAATGTCTTAGGGGGCAAGAATTGCTGGAAAATGTAATAATAACAGAAAGATATATAGAGATGTATAGAGTAAAGGAAGTTGAATGAACTTAGGGAGCAGATTGTAGTCAAGCTTTAATATCCCAATTTATTTTATTTAGAGATATGATATCTGTCCACAAGCTGTTTAGGGCATCTTCTTCTGGAGAATGATAGGCATACTAACAAATTCTTTCTCTCCAGTCATTTTTTTTCCCTAGACTTCCTACAGACAGCAACTCTTCTGCATTGGCAACATTATCTTGAATATTTAGTTCAGTAAATATTCATTAAGCACCTACTATTTGTAAGGTATTATGCTAGGCACTTGAAATATGTAGGCACAAACAAAATACTGCCAACATTCCAGGAGTTTATTATTTTCTACTAATGGAATGGGCATAGTCAAAAAGTATATAAATAATTCTAATACATGTGCTAGCCCTGACTCAGAACAAGTCTAGATTTACATAGAATGAGTTAAATCTTGGGAATCAGACTTTTCTCCTTCCCTCCTATGCAGCCATACATGTGCTTAAACACACACACACACACACACACACACACACTTCTTTTTTAATGTTTACTTCATTTTGTTCCCACCCAGTTTCTTCTAGGAAGTCCTACAACTTAGTTCAAATATACTTCATTCATTTCTAAGTCTCCGAGGATGATAATGATGCTAACTGGCATGGATATAACATGTAAAGCTTTGGTAAGCATGTTATGAAAATTATCTTATGTTCTTTCAAGAAAATATCATCCTTACTTTCAGATGAAGAAACTGAGGCAGAGGCACTTGCTCAGTGTTTCAGGCTGGATTTGAAACCCAGTTTCGACTGATTCCAGGTTCAGTACTCTATTCGCTTAGATGCAGAATTTTAGTAAAAAGTACCCAAGGTTGAATGACTAGCACATGAACAGTGCCTACCAGGTAGACGACAGTCTTTGTTTTACCACACAGAAAATGCAAATAGCATATATAAGAGTCACAATAGACTATAAATACAACTCTTTTCCTATATCATTGTATTAAAGAGTTATATTTTATGACTTATTAGGTCTTTTCTAGTTCAAAATGTATGACCTTACAATTCTTCTCCTGTGAGCATCTTTCCCTTTTAGAGATACAATACTTTTCTATGGTTTGGATTTTTCTTGGAAAGAAAATGTACTTGTAGTTGCTGCAAAGGAGATGTGGATACTCCCCCTCAACATTTTGGTCAGTTTCTACTTTCACCCCAGGGACATTTACAGGTTTCCAGCCTCTTGGAACTACCCCAAAGACATAGACAATCACAAAGAGGAAAATAAAAGGGTGAGTTAGGGAAGCAACTCCCTTTTCAGTGGATCTGAATTGTAACTCAATAGCAGTGATGGAGGTCATTTTTTTTTTTTGCTTTCTTATATCATGACTTTCCTCCTTACTGCTTTTTCAGCTCCAGAATTTGCATATACATTCCCCTTACTGGCAAGAGAGTGATGCTGATTTGATATTTCCTTTTCTCTATCTAGAATGTCATGTCTCTGAACTCTTGAATTTGGGGTTATCAAAAAGACAGTACTAAGAATCTATTGTCTGGTAATTGTCCCTTTTTCTCTTTAGATGTTTTCATTCTGAAATTTGGATCTAGAGAACATAAAACTATCTTGTACCTATATTCCAAGGCAGCTGCTAGTGGTTCTTGTGGATTGAATGGGAGGAGGTATTGGGGCAGGGGAGATACTGTCAATGTACACAGTTTCTTCCTGGGCAGGACTCATGTATGCTCTTAGATGCACTGCTCACAGTTATGTTCTGTGAAACAGAAAACAAAATGTGGGGTGACAGATGTTCAGAAAAGGTTGACTCTGGAGCTGATTCTTCTTTTTCTAGACCTGGAGAAATGAGTTCATCCATGTCATCCACTGTAGAACACAAATTGGTCAGTTGATTTTGTCTGGACTGATTCGTGGGAAGATATTTGTAGAAAAGTTTCAACTCCTTATAACCTTGTAAAACTGATCAGAGATCTTCCTTTTATCCAGGCTATACACAAAGTAGACTGAGGGGCCACAAGGTACAGTGAAAAGTGGGCTAGATTGGGAGTCAGAGGACATGGGCTCAAACTTGGATCTACCACTTGCTGTATAGTGTTAAGGATGTCACCTAAAATCTTTGGGTTTCAGTTTTTCTCAGTTATAAAATAAAAGGAGTCATTATTTTTTTAATATAAATTTATTTAACTTTTTACATTCATTTTCACAAAATTTTGGGTTCCAAATTTTCTCCTCATTTGTCCCCTCCCCCCATCCCAATGCACCCAGCATTCTAATTTCCCCTATCACCAATCTGCCCTCTCTTCTATCATC
>JAQQSK010010518.1:0-12651 GCA_028658325.1 Potorous gilbertii | reverse complement strand
CAGGGGTTTTGTGAGAAAAACACTTTACAAACTGTAAAGGACCAAAAACAATCGCTTATATTAATATAGCTTTGGGGTTCACATTTAGGTTCCAAGGTCTATTGTCTGTGGGATTCATGGCTGGTTAGTCCACCTCTCAGTGCCCTGGGTGTAGGCATTAGACTCTAAATGACAGGGAAGGCATCTTCCATTGGTAGAGAAGTGACATGTTGTAAGGCTGTTGCCCACACTTGTGAAATTACATGTGCAATCACTACCAGAAATTCTTTGCTTTACATATCCTTCTACTTATACCAACTGCCTCCCTCTTTAACTTATTCATTGACACTAGGATCTCATTAATACACCTCCTTCACATTGTGCCTGATACATAGTACTAAGTGCTTTATCTATTATTTGGGGCAGCTAGATGGTGCAGTGGAAAGAGCACCAGTGCAGGAGTCAGGAGGACCTGAGTTCAAATCTCACCTCAGACACTTGGCACTCACGAGCTGTGTGACCTTGGGCAAGTCACTTAACTTCAATTGCCTCATCCTGGGTCATCTTCAGTCAAGCTGATGAATATTTGGTAACTGGATTCAGATGACTCTGGAGGAAAAGTGAGACTGGTAACCTGCACAACCTTCCCTCACTCAAAAAACAAAAGTCAAGTGCAAGTTATGTCATCATTTCTCTGACGATATGATCTTCTTTGGCAATGAAGGATGAACACACATCTATTATTTACTTATCAAGTGTCTGTCTCTGTCTCTTGTCTCTCTCTGTCTGTTGGTCCTCCTATACTCAGACAATTTCTACTTATTTGAGATCTTTGGTTGTGTGGATGCTGGGTAAGAAGTGCTATACTGCACAATCCTACTTCATTGTTTTCGTAAACCTATGATCTCATCAGTGTCTATATTCTTTGCCACCATGAGCCTCACAACCCCTTCATGTTTTTCAATCCATTGTCGTTGAGTCTTGTTCATGTCTTTCCCATAATTCTTCTGCTGGAGTCTACCCAAAAACTTATTTTGAGGAAATCACATTGCACACTCTAAAGCAATTTATAAATGGTAATAACTTGAAATAACTTCAGCATTTACAAAGCTATATCATACCATTGATTTTCATAGGACTTAATGCCACAGAGGAATACAGAGATCATCCAATCCAACACTTCATTTTTTAGGACCAGAGAAGGTGACTGATTTACCCCAAGTCACACAAGTAACAGCTGATATTTGAATCCAATTTTCTCATCTGCCAATTTGAGACTCTTTCTACTATTGATATTATTATAGAGGTATCTGAGAATATCTCATACATAAGAGCTATAATACGCTCAACATTTATCTCATACAAATCTGTGAAGGAGCTAGGATAGAGCTGGTTAGTCTCCACTTTATAGGTGAGGAAACAAGGCCTCATTTGACAGGAAGTAACTTGGCTAAGGCTTCATATGAAGACCAAAGACTAGAACACACCACCCGTCTTTCAATAATCTTTCCACTAGGCCACTCAACTCTTCTGGTAAATTTACAAATAATGTCTTTGTAAAAGCTTTATTATGCGGCTTCTTCTTGAAGAGCAGCTCTGTTTACTAATAGAAACAAATCTTTGTTATGATGGAAAACATACCCAAACTTGGCACCAGGAGGCCTGGATTTAAATATAGGCTCTATGTATTGTGTAACCTTGGGCAAGTCACATTTAGCCCTCTGAGTCTCAATTTCGGCATCTATAAAATCAAAAAAATAATACACGTATTAACAACCTTATTGAGGTTGTTTTAAAGATAAAATGGATGAGCATTTTTTAAAGCAAAGAATTAATGATAGTGATTGGGTATATGATTTCACAGGCATGTGAAACAACCTTAGAACATGCAGGACAGCATCTTTCCTGCCATTTAGAATCTTGCCTCTGTCCAGGGCAATGAGAGGTAGTCCTGAATTCCACAGATCTTGGGACTTAAATGTGAACCTGTATTAATGTAAGCAATTGTTTTTGTTTCTTTACAGTTTGTAAAGTGCTTTTCTCACAAAACTCCTGTGAGGTAAGTAGTAAAAATATTATTTTGTTCATTTTACAGATTATGAAAGCCAGCTTGGAGTGACTAAGAGACTTGTCACAGGGTTAAATAGTGGCAGATACGGGGCTCATGTGATTAGTTAATCAGATACAGGATGTGTGTGTATATGTGTGTGTGTGTGTATATGTGCGTATGTGTGTATGTGTGTGTGTATTGAGGGTGGGAGAATATAGGCTTCCATTTCCCAGAAATTATAGTACAGGGATATAAGTTGCCATTATTTGGAATCATAGTGGGGCCAGTTCTTTTCACTACCTGATTAGGTGATATCCCAGCTTGCCAGTCTTCTAAAAGATATCCCCAATTTTTCCAGACAAAATTCCATTTCAAGTATTTTAATTTTAAAAATTCATGCCTAGTACAAAGAGGAAAAGAGGGAGACTCTTCCAAACAAGCAGGGATAAATGGTTTCTTCCCCAAAGGTCAGCAGCAACTGATGCCAGCTAAATAATCTCCCCCATTTTCAGGGGAGCCATATGGTATCTAGGCAAAACTAAGACCAAAATTCCTTTTACTCACTATCCACAGTGATGGGAAATCCAACTCTTGAGCAGCAACCAAGCATTTTGAGTTGATAACAATAAAGAGAGCCAGGAAACAGAAGGAACTGAGAAAAGTGTATTTACAATAGCAAACACCAAGTCAGATGAGTTAGAATCTGCGCAAACTTTCAGAAAGCACCAGGTGTGCATTAGGAATCTATTGTTCAGAGTTCCTGAATGCTTTACCTGAGTCAGCCTTCTAGTAATCCTGCTCCCACTTCTGTTAAATCTACTGTGACCAGGTGCCCACAGTTTGAAGGCAAATTTAAAAAAACACATTCATACTCCAACCCTCTTTAAATCACACATGCAGGAAATATCTTCTTTAAAAGACATAATGCATATGTGTTTGTGAGTTTCTCAGTTTCCTCATAAATAGTAATATTTTGTGCAGCAAGGGGCATTAGTTGCATGTCTAAGCTGTACATGAATGCACACACATGTATGTATGTGTTGTTCTATACATAGAACATCTATACATACAGTTATTCTATACATACTATTTATCAGTTCTTTCTCTGAATTTAGATAGCGTCTTTCTTCATATGTCCTGTATAGTTAATTTGAGTATTTATAATAGTCAAAATGACTTATTTGCTCAAAATTGTTCTTTAAACAATATGGCTGCTACTGTACACAATGTTCTTGTTCTGAGCATTTCACTCTTAATTATTTTGTGCAAGTCTTTCCAACTGTTTTTTAAAGAGCATTTAGCTCATCATTTCTTATAACACAGTAGTATTCCATCATAAGCTTTTTACCACAACTTAGATGAAAGAAATATATAAAAGATAGTTTGCAATCTAATGGGAAATCTGTATGTAAACAACTACTAGTACAGCTTTGCATGTGAGCAATCCAGCCCATCATGGGTGTTCAATTCACCATTAATAGTTGAACATACCCAGTGCCTGACACTTTGCAATCTGATATGTGCTATATGTTTTTTAAAAGGCTGGCAAGCTTCTTCCCAGATATGAACTTTACCTGAGTAAATAAAGCCATCTGTCTAGTCCAAAGTTTTTCTTTGCTTTACATTTAATTGGCTTCTCACAAAGGTGATTAAATATTCAGCTGTTTCAGAGAGTGAAAGGGGGAAAAATCCTCCCAGCTTTCCTTTCTTTAATTCTTGTTTTAGTTTTTGTTCCAAATAAAAGATATTACATGTGAGTGGGCTGTGGAGAATGAACTGAGTACCTTAGTGCAGTGTTCTAATTGACAAGAGAAGACTGAATCTTAATTAAATGAATGATTTGAAACTGTGAAAATTTTATTCAACCAACTTTATTTTTTATAAAGAAGCACCTAAAATATCTAGAAGAGACTTTTAAAAATTGCCTTCTTCTGTTCGTAGCTCCGCTGTAGATAGAAATTTGTTAAATTACATAGCACTGTTAAATCTATATAATATGTGATTGTGTGATATAATGAATAATATAACCATATTATTAATAATAATGCTATTATTAACATTAACTGATGTTAATATGACTAGATAACACAGTGGATAGAGTGCTGACCCTGGAATCAAGAAGACTCATATTCCTGAGTTCAAATTTGGCCTCAGACACTAGTTATGTGACTGGGCAATCCACTTAACCTTGTTTGCCTCAGTTTCTTCATCTGTAAAATGAGCTGGAGAAGCAAATGACAAACTACTTCAGCATCTTTACCAAGAAAACCCCAAATGGGATCATGCAGAGTCCCCCATGACTGAAAAAATGACAACATAATGTTATTATATATTAATATTACAATATTATGTTATTAATAATATCATTGACAAGACCAATTCCAAAATCTTTTTCCTCCAAATTAATACAACAGTGCAGGAATCCCTACAGGCAGTTTCTATTATGACAGATTGAGAAGTTGTTCTTATTATCTTGCTTGCTATTTTATAATTAACTAGTTATCACCATCAAGAGTCATCATATAGTCCCTGTTTAGATAAAATCCTGAGAACTGTGCAGAGCTGGTCATGGGGTATCTAATATAATTTTGCCTTTCAAATTCCATCTGCTTATACTAAATTTTGATTTATCATTAAAGAGAGGAATACAAACTTGAGAGAACAACCAAAGAAGCAACATACGAACAAAGAAGTGGTCACTTGTACTTTGTAGCTACAGGTCATGAGGATAAAAGGATGTTAACTGAAATCAAATTAAATGCCAAAGGGAAGACAAATGATGATTTCATAAAATTATGTTTGAACACAAATAAATTTCAGTGAACTAAACTGAGATTATGTGCATCTGATTATTTTGGCAAATGAAAGTGACAATCAGATGATCTGATTTTTTTATCTAAAATTACTTATCAGCAACTTCCTGAATGGCAGGATACTAAACTGAAGAGACAAGTATGGAGGTAAGCCACTATTAAATGAATAGAAATCTACACACAAGGGTTTGTTTGGAGCAATAATTGTGTACCTTGAATTTAATAAGTATCTTCTGGGCAAATTAATTGTGGCTTATTCTTTTGGATATTTTGTTTGATTTCTAGTAATTATGTGTGTGTGTGTGTGTGTGTGTATTTGTGTGTATGTATGTATACAAATACTAGTTTACAAGGTAGTGGCCAAATTAAAAGGAAAGCAGTACACTTAGACATAAGGATTGGTGAAGACTATATTTCCTAAGACCACTCCAAGTCTTAGAAATTTTTCCTCCGCTGGCTTAGCTTACTTTCCATCAGGGAAGGTCACTGGATTGCGAGAAGGGGAGTAGTCAGGAAAGAGGAAGTGGTTTGGTCTAATTTTTGAGTTTTAATGTTTTTCTTCTTAAGGTTTTAATAATGAGGAAAATGTCATATAAATGTGTAAATTATTGCTATTATGGTTATTTCTTATGTATGTCCCTAGTTATTAGTATCAGCTATATTTATTTTATATTCCTAGTTGCCTTTCCCTTCTTAGATGATTGCATATAGTCTTGTTTGTTTTATGTTGCATTTACCCAGTAAAATGTAAACTTCTTAAAAACAGAACCTTAGAAGTATTTTTTTTGTCTTCCTCCAGCAGCTAGCATGGCATCCAGATAGAGATTATTTGGATTGGATTTATTGCCACAAGTGGAAAAGGAAATATCAGAATGACAGAAAGCAGTGTTAAAATGGGAAATTTTTATAATCCCTTGAAGGGTTCTTTCGGTGGAATGTTGTTATAATGGGAAATTATAGATAAATTTACCTGTTTCCCCTTTTCCACTTCATAAAATAACTAGTAAAAGATTGTTTAAATGGATTTAAATTCTAGATCATTTAATTGAGGAGGTATTTGGAAACAATAATCATAAAAACACTTTATCAAAGATCTTTAAAAAGAATATAAAAATAAGGATCTCTTCCTGTCCATCGCCAAGGAAGCAGGAGAGCTGGGTTCTGTATTTAGTTCTTGTAATTATTAAATAATTCGTTTAATCTATAAGTGCTTCAGTTTCCTCATCCAAGAAGTGAGATACTGACACGTGTTCATCCCTGACTCACAGGAATGCTGTGAGCAGTATGAAATGAAAGCTTTTGAATTCTGAGAAAGGCAAATTGTTCATGCATTAAAAATATCTGTTTTTAAAAGTGACTGAAATATGTCCAGGGATAGAAACTGTATAGTCTCTTTTTCAGTATATGTACCATAACACACATCTTGGACTCTCTTGCCTTTATATCATCTTATTCTCTGCTGGGTAAATCAGTGTTATTTCTTAAAACAGACAACAGAGTACAATGGGAAGAACATGAATTTGAGTCCAAGGATTCTGGTTTTGATTCTTTGTTCAGGCATTTATTACTAATAAGACATTTGACAAATTATTTTACCTCTCTGGGTCTCAATTTCTTCATCATCAAGAACGCTTTCAGCTTTTAAAAGTCTAAGACCAAAAGACTAAAAGAAAAGCTTTGACATCATCTGGTTCACTCTTCTCTCCCTCTGAATTGGATTGTAAAGATCACCATGGAGAAATAGAGTATTCATTCTATGCTTAGAATTTTTTATAACTCTAGACTTGTTCACTTGTTCCATTATTTAGCACTTCCAAATGCTTGTTTATGTTTAAGTCAATCTTTTCTACATAACATAAATGCTACGAAGAAAATAGAAAGTCAGCCTTGAAACCAGGAAGACTTGGGTTCAAGCCCCACCTCTGACACATACTGACTCTGTGTTCCTGAGAAAGTCCCTTAACCCTCTTGTGCTCTGGACAATTCTTTAAGCTTAAAAGTAGCAGAAAGGATGCTGACCTGTATTAGTAGAGGAGTTCACTAGACTAGTGACATTATAGGTCCAGTTTCTATTCCTATATATAATGAGACACACGTCAATCATTAATTAATCACTATACAATCACTTGACTGATGGTTCACCTTGG
The DNA here is from genome assembly GCA_028658325.1 of Potorous gilbertii. Classification (NCBI taxonomy): domain Eukaryota; kingdom Metazoa; phylum Chordata; class Mammalia; order Diprotodontia; family Potoroidae; genus Potorous; species Potorous gilbertii. Next base: position 5,662 of record JAQQSK010010518.1, on the reverse strand, counting down.
AGTGATATCAATGTCTGCTTTCTCATCTAAGTAGGAGAGAATAGGCTGTAAAGACATTGAACTTCTTCCTGAAACCAAATATTTCGGGGGGTATCTTGCTGCTAGAACTCATCTTATCAAACACAGGTCATAGTTTAATTTAGTTAATATCAAAGACGTATGAATTGTCAAAATTGGCATGGCAATGGGAACTTACCTTTACCACCCAAAATAGGATGCCTGGGAAACATTGCTCCTTTGGTTAACTATCTTGGATCACAACAGATTATGATGAGAGGCAACTTAGCATAATAGAAAGGGTGCTGGTCTTGGAGTAAGGAGGAACTGAGTGGAAGTCCCTCTTCTAACATATAGTAAAAATAATACCTAGCATTGATATGCCACTTTAAGGTTGCAGAGCACTCTACATATGTCTCATTTGATGCTCACAACTATCCTGGGAGCTAGTTGCTATTGTTATCCCCCTTTTCCATATGAGAAAATAGGCAGTGGAGTGATTTACCTAAGGTCACATAGCTAGTAAATGTCAGAGGTAGGATTTGAACTCAGGCAGTCCTAACTCAGAATCTAACACTTTTATCCACTGTGCCATGTAACTGCTTTAGCAACTACTGACCTAGACAAAAGTCCCTTAAACTCTTAGTGCCCTAGGAAACTGTCCACCAATCAGTTGTCAATCTTCACAGGTGAAGGGAGATTCCAAATTGTTTCCCTGTACTGATGAAATGAAAAAAATGGACTAAAATTGAAACAAATCAAAGTAAAATAGACAACCAACTAGAGAAGAAAATGAGCTAATTTTACCCAATGGTATTAAAGTAGAAAGGAAAGGGTTATATTAAGTATGTAGCTATAGAAGCATTTGTGTGTATATGTATAAGGGGGAATGCCTAACATTCCTTTGGTATGGGGAACTCTTGGTGAAGAAACTCCCTGAACCTGTGAAGCCCAGGGATTTTTCAGCAACTTTATATATAGTCTTAAAGAGTTGCTTCCAGTAGCAAGAGGTTATCTCATCATTGAAGGCTCAGTTTCAAAGTATAAGCAAGAAGGGTTAATATTCTTTGCAAGAAGGGTAAATGTACTTTTCAACTTTGTGCTCAACCCTGAATCACTTCCTCCATAGTGTTTTACTTCTTCATCCAAACTCCCCATGTAATCTGGAAATCTCATGAACTCATCCATCATTCTTGCAAGAATTGGGGTCAGGTAATATTGAGTATTCTACAAAATCAGAAGGTTTGTGGGAAGGTGTATTACACAGATGGGTTTTATTGAATAAGCACACATTATCAAAGCTTCTTAGTTTGACTTTTTGGGATAAAAAAAGAAAGCAGGCAACAAGAGTAGATTTCCACATTCTTTCATAGAGCTCTTTTTTCTCAACTTTTTACACTTTAGTTTTCATTAGGTAACATACAGTTTTTAAAGCTGTTTCTTTGTTTTATGACTTGTAGACAACTTCATGCAACAAAACTTAATGCTTGATTCTTTGTTTATGCATAATATTAAGGTGACATCCTTAATTTCAGTTTATCTCTATAGGATTATCTTCATTTTCTTGGTGTAATGAGATTGATCAGGGCCCAAATGAATAGTTCATTCAATCAGCATTTTTTAAGGACTTACTATGTGGGCTGTTCTAAGTGCCGGGGATACAGAGGCAAAATTGAATCAATTCTAGCATCCTAACAAGGGAGACAATATATACATATGTAGAGAATCCACTCCAAATACTCACACAGACTATTTGTGCCCAACCTGTGGTAGAGCGTTCCAAGCTGTTGGTCTTACCAGGCACATTTCGACATACTGAAACTTGACTTTAGCATAGTAATGTCCTTTTGGTCCTCTTTAAGAATGAAGGATAACAACCAATGAACCGACGTAGTTATATGCAAGATACAAACCAGATATAAGCTAATCTGTGATGAGAAGGTATCAAAAGATGTGGGGGACCAGGAAAGGCCTTTTAAATCTTGAAGAAAAGGCATCAGGGATGGAGATGGAGGTTAGAGAGTTATGTGTGAGGAACAACATATAGACCGATATGATTGGACCAACATTTAAGTATTCATAGCTTCCTCTTGTACCATAGTATATTGAAATCTTTGTATCAGCTTTAAAAAACTAGATGTTGTTATGAAAGGACACTGACTTTGCTAAGTATCAGGAAAAGAACCATCACAAGCAGTTCTCAAATAACCATTGTCCTCATTATTCTTTGTGTGAAGTTCATTCCATAAAGGGCTTTATGTTTCAAGTTGGAGTTTTTCACAAATTAGTGAATTTGTTTAACTTTTCGTAGTAGTGTTGGTGTTTATTAAAAATTAACCAATTGTGTTTACTGATTCATTGACAGTTATTTCTAGTATATCCTAAAGAAGTCCTCCCACCCCTTGCAACTCACCTTGATCAAGTGAAAACCATTGTCTAGAATTCTGTTGAAACCTGTGAAAACGAATTGGTTAAGGATTCCTTTTGACTGTTGGTTTAATCATTCATTTCTTTGGTTATGGCAAAGAATGAAATCTAATTTTTAATTATGTTGCTAAAAATAGGGCAATTTTATGCATGTAAAACAATGCAAAATTCCCCATGCAAATAGGCATGAGACAGGTAGACTCTTGCAGAAGTTGATTTGACTACTTTTAAAATATTATTTCCTGTTCTATGTCATTGTTGCACTTGGATTCCAAATTTATTTTCACAAGCTAGAAACATGTAGGGTTCGCTAAAGGGAAACTGTGAATTTTCTCCTTACTCTTGAATGAATAATTATCCACTGAGAACTTTTAACCTGCTATATTCTTCAACATATTGCAAACAAAATTTCAAACCTGGGTTCAGACAGTGTCACTGAGGACTGACTTGAACCTTGCTATAAAGTGCTATAAAATGTGAATTCTTTTTGAGGTTCACAAATGTTTGGTTAACTTTTACTATGATTTTTACGTACTTTAACACTTTCTGATTATGGTTAGACGCAAAAGTAGAAATTGTCAAGAAGAGACATAACTGAGATATTTTGAAAATTGTGACACAGAGCTCCCAACCTTTTATTGTTGCTAATTTTATTTCCATAGCAACAAGATGCCCTGATGTTCCTGGTTTCTGGTACCTCATATCAAACTGAAATAAATTGTCAAACTTTTTCATTCTCTTTTTCTTGACCATGAACACCCATTTCTAAAATTTTAATAATTCCACAGTTATTTCTAAAAATATGGAAACAGTTGTCTTTAAAATGTAATTAGAATGAGAAAGGGAAGAAGTCCTATACTGTAGTGTTGTTGGCTTTTTTGGACTCTTCTTCTATCAGCTTAAAAGTTTTATTCACTGAATGCTTAAAATTCTCCAACTCAATTTTTAATGTCCATTTTAAGTAAATTATACTTTTTTGATCATCTGATTTGTAAGGATTGGTAATTGTATTAGACTATTATATACTTAATAAATGAGAATAAGTATATTGACTTTTGATTTGCACTGTAAGTAATTTTAGTGGAAAAATCAGTATCTCTGAAAATAAGGCTTAAAAAATAATCCCTATATTTCTAAGTTCTAGAATACCATTTTTTCCTGAGATTGGTCATTTTGTTTCTCTAACTTCATTAGTTACACCTAAAACCAGTGATCTAATTTTAGACTTCCATACAATACATTGCAAATGGATTCACTTCTCTTTACCAACTATCTTTCTCAACTGAACCTTGAGGTAGGGGTGGAAATTAAAGAGGTGATTCCCTTTTTGTTAGCAGGTCTTATACACATGTAAGTTGTTTGAGTCACTTGTATACCAACCTTCAAAATTTCAGTTACTTTTTACCAGAAGCTGACTTTCTCTTAATAAAAAGGGAACCTAGATAAAACTTTTTTCTCTCTCTTCTTTGTACTTTCAAAAGCTTGAGAGAACACTATGTTCTCTAAAGGTCTTAATAAGGCTCAAATCATATCATATGGAAAATTCTTTGCAAACCTTATAACATTATAAATGCTAGCTGCTGTTACTATCAATTCTTCCTGTTGTTATTTTTAATTATGATTTTATTGGTAGTCAATAAACATTCTACACCTGAATACCTTCACATGTGTAAAGCTGTTGAAGAAAGTCTCTTCTTCAGGTCCAGGCATGATCACTATAATTTTACAATATTGAGTTTTGACCGTTTCAGTGTCATTCTTTCCATTTATATTGTTATAGTTATCATGTATGTATTCTTCCCTAACTCATTTTTCATCAGTTCAGGCACCTTCGCATGCTTCTCTGTATTCTTCAAGTTCATCATTTCATGAAGCATAGTAACATTCTCTTATATTCATATTCGTTTTCTTACTCATTTCCTAACCCAAGGCCCATCTTTTGAATACTAGTATTTGTAGCACCAGTATGATATTCACAGTGCCAATGCTGGCTGTGAATATGCCAGCACAGCTCTGACCTGTAAAATATAACACTCTCCACATGGAAGACAGAACCGAAACATTTATTCAAACACTAGAAAGCTGAACCCTAACACCAGAAAAGCAAATCCATCATAGCAACAAAAAAATCTATAATCCACTGTCATCCTCTATGTCCCATCTGACTTTTATATTAGACAGAAAGGATTATTCCATGGAGTGGTTGTAGCACTCTTGCCTAGACAGGCACAGCTAGTCTTGTGAATGTTTGTTTGTGGGAAAGCCCCAGCTGGGAGTTGAAGTGGGGAGGAGAGAGACTTGGGATCTGATGTTGTGCCCTGCAGTGCTAATGTGTATTGACTTTTTGGTTACTATGATGGATTTGGCTTTCTGGTGTTGGGATTTGACTTTTTGGTGTCTGAATAAATGTTTTTCTTCTGCCTTCTATATGGAGTGTGTTATATGTTGCAATTCAGAACTGCACTGGCTTATTCATAGTCACTGTTGGTGCCATGAATATTGCCTTGATAATACAGTATTCTGATAGTGTTCTTATATGACTGATAGTCATAGAACACTGTAAAAATAACTGGATGATGTAGTGGCTAAATGATTGGACTTAGAGATGAGAAGATCTAAATGCAAATCCTGCTTCAGACACTTAGTAAATATGAGATAATGAGCAAGTCACTTAACTTTCCATCTCACTTTCCTTATTTATAAAAATAGGGAGAATAATCTACCTTGCAGAGTTGTCATGAGGATTAAATGAGAGCGTATATATAAGGTAGTTTGCAAACCTTAAAGCATTCTGTAAATATTAGCTATAATTATTGTTTCAAAAAATTTTATTGGGGGGCGGAGCCAAGATGGCGGAGTAGAAAGACTCACCTATGCTAGGTCCGAACCCACAGCCCATAGATTTCCTGTAAAAAGAACTCCTGACAAATTCTGGAACAGTGGAGGCCGCGCAGAAACACAGTGAAGGAGATTTCCGTTGCAGAGAGCCCTGAAGAACCGACCACAAAGGTACCCGGATGGGAGCGGAGTCCTGCCATGCGGAGCGCTCCCCTCCCCCGCCCCGGCCACGCGGCACTGAGAGGAGCCAGCAGAGCCCAGCGGGCGGTAGGGACCTGGATCTTCGGGCGGTCGCGAAGGTCCCTCCACACACAGACGCACAGGTCAGTGAGAGAGAAGGGCTGAGAGGGGAGCAGGGGATCTTCGGGACTCGGACCCCCTGGGAAGCGGCTGCTGCGGC
>JAQQSK010010517.1:0-12651 GCA_028658325.1 Potorous gilbertii | reverse complement strand
AGAATGCTAAGAATTGAAAATCAAAGGAATGCCCATCAATAGGGGAATGGCTAAACAGGCTGTGGTATATGGTTGTGATGGAATATTATTATGCTGTAAGAAATGACAAGCAGGATGTTTTCAGGAAAACCTAGAAAGACTTACGTGAACTGATAAAAAATGAAGTGAACAGAACCAGGAGAATGTTGTACACAGTAACAGCAATATTATACTCTGAAGAACTGTGAATAACTTTAGCTGTTCCCAGCAATACAATGGTCTAGACAATTTCAAAAGGCTAGTGATGAAGAATGCTATCTGCCTCCAGAGAAAGAACTGGTACTGTTTGACTACAGATTGAAGCATGCTATTTTTCATTTTCTTTCTTTTGTTCTCTTTCTTTAATTCGAATCTTCTTGTACAAAATGACTAACACAGAAATGTTTTACATGATTGCACATGTATACCTGTAAATGATTGTTTACTGTCTTAGGGACAGGGGAGGAAGGGATAGGATTTGGAACTCAAAACTTCTTTTAAAAGTGTTAAAAATTGTTTCAGCATGTAACTGGGAGAAAAAAATATATACATATGTGTAAGTATGTATGTGTGTGTATATATGTATATATACATTTATATGTATGTATAAAGATTATGCTTAAGATGTTAATAATAAAATCAGTCCAAGATTTTAAACCTCATGTATGTCTATGTAAAAGCTAGTTTAAGAGTTTTAAAAATGAGTTAAGCCGTAGTGTTATATGCTCAATATCAAACAACTAGTTGAACCATTTTCAACAAAGATATTGGTCCATGTGGTAATCCTGTGCAGACGTAGCATTTTGCATATTTTACTTGGAAGAACCAAAACAATTTTTTACATTAAAAATACAAGTTAAGCAAATATTTCCAAAGTTTTTAAATCACTTTGGTCAAAAAACAAGGCGTTTTAAAGATGTTTTAAAATAGCTATTTTAAACACTTTAATTCGATTCTTTTAATGACAAGTTTTGGCAGGAACATTTAAACAAAATAGTCACTTGTTACAGTGGCGTGACCTTCAGTCTTTTTTTTAGAGTTGAAGTTTTACCCTGCTCATAAGGTTGTCCGACTTGCTGAAAAAACTGCTGCATTTAAGTGTGATATCTTCATAATTTTCCATCTGCAGAACCTGTTCTAAAGGTTTGAAGTCATTTTTTCTTAAAGCTTCATCTACGCATTTTTCCAACTGCTGAAGAAATAAACTGGTGCTTTGACCTGGTTAAATTACCAATCAAAACAAGATACGGTCAAAGTTTTACAAACAGTTTTCTATGAAAATTTCATAAGAATCTATAAATATCACCATTGGTCCAAATAAGAGTAATATAACCAAACCATGTTTAGGTGTTGCCTTAAGAGTCACGTCAGGTCTTAAAGATAGATCCTTGTCAGTCCTTTCGCTAGGAATAAGACTCTTCCATGGAGGAGGGACAAGATTTGTCGGCGCTGATTTGTTTTTTTTTCCTCCTCAAGTTGCTAAGCCAACTTTATGGTCAAACTAATAAATTTAAGGCAAAAGTTAAAAAAAGTATAGAGGAATCAAGGCAAATCCATTCACAACTGAAAACAACAAAAACAAACATCCTACTGAATAATAATGGGTCATCTGAATTACCTTTGTGCATTAAAATTGTAATATTGGTGGGTAGCACGAAGGAGATCCAATTTCTTGCTTCCTTATTAATCTTTTTTTACTTATTACTAGAAAAAAATGCAAGAACTAGAATCAAAACTCCGTGAAGAAGAACAAGAAAGAAAACGCATGCAGGAAAAAGCAGCCCAGGTATCTGCAGTAAAAAAAAGAAAAGATTCTGCTCCTCTTTGTTTAGAAAATCATGTTATGTATATATGTATATAGTTAATAAAATGTTTATTTTTTATACATTAACCTAAAAGTGCTTACAACTTGTCTAAAAGACAATAGAATGTTTATCTCCTATGGTATGGAGGTTGAGTAAAGTTACCAGAATCATAACATACTAAGAACAGCCTTATGTTCTTAGTGGTTGTGGTTGTGGAAGAGTTATAAGCAGAGGCACAGTATGAAATTCATAGCCTAATTAATTAGATCATAAAGAATGATTAGTTGACTTTTTAATTTATGATATGAGTAGCTCTCTGAAATAAAGTGGTAGGTATACATTAATAACCATGCTGAAACACTGCTTTAGCATGTACTTATATATAGCTCCTACTGAAATATAACCATGTTTTGGGTTTGTCCCAAGATTTGTCCCATTTATGTACCAGTTAGTAACAAGGTAACCCTAACTTTTTTAGGCACTGGTTTTTGTTGTTTTTTTTAAAGGTTATCATGCCATCCAACCAGTCTTTCAAGCTTTTCTTCAGTAACATTTTTGGATGTATCTACTTATTTGCTGAGATTTCAAACTCTTCTTCAGTAACAGAATTTTTTAAGAACATTTTCAAGTTTCTTTAGAATTTTCCAAGGCTTTCCTTGGATTTGCTGTCCTAGGATGTCTGAGCTATTAGAATTTTATCTTCCTCCTTCATAAGACCATAAAAATTTTATGGGGAATAATTTTTTGACAAGCTTTTTAAGAACATGGTCAGAATCTGGGCAAAGGAAAGCTGGCAACATGAGATTTCGTGTAAGAAAATAGGTCCCTAAGAGCAGTCTGTCTCATCTATCTCAGCCAGCTCTTTTCTGTCTTTGTGGTTTCACCTGAATCTGAGGTTGAGCTCTCAGGGGGTCCATAGTCTGAACTAACTCAGCAAGCAGATTTAGCCAGAGTTCTTAAAGGTGACTTACAGCTAACTTAAAGAGCTGCAATCTATTTCATAGATGAAGCTTCAGTATTCTACCTTTTTTTCTTCACCCCATTTTAAAAATCTTTATTCTTAACTTAAACACCAAAAAAAGTATTTCCAAATACATAGTATTGTAGAACACAAGAGTGTTGTACATAACTACTTTTAGTATATAATACATTCAACACATTACTTTAAAAGCAGTCCTGCTTGTCTATGTAGCCTTCTGTTCTGTGCGTTTCTTTAAATGTTTCAATAACACACTCTTATCTTTTTTGGAAGGGCATCACTATTGTTGATTGCTGCCCCACCCCCTTTTCCTCACATTAACATTTTTCATCTACCCCTTTCTTCCCATTACAAAAGAAAAAAAACACCCTTCTAACAAATAAGTGAAATAAATCTATATGAGGAAGCAAGCATTTATTATCACTTATGATGTGACAGGCATTGTACTAAACTTTACAAATATTATTTCATTCAGTTCTCACAAGAACTGTGTGAGATAGGTACTGTTATCACCATTTTACAGTTGAGGAAACTGAAGCAAAAAGTGCCTTGCCCAGGATCACACAGTAAGAATCTGATCAGGTTTGAATTCAGATTTTCCTTATTCCAGGCACAGTGCTCTTATCCATTGTACCACCTAGCTAGGATAGGGTGGTGTCTGAAAATATGTGTCATTATGTACCTTTAGATGGCACCTCTTTGTCAGGATGTCACCATCTGGATTCATGTTTGATCATTGCTGTGACCCAAGACCTTAAGGCTTTCAAAGTTGTCCTTCTTTACCATGTTGTTGTTAAAATATAAATTGTTCTCCTAGGCTGCTCACTTGATTTTGCATCAGCTTATACAAGTTTTCTCAAGATTCTCTGAAAACATTTTTTATCATTTCCTCCAAGGCAACAGTATTCCTTTACATTCATGTGCTGTATTTGTTCCACTCTTCTTGTTGATGATCACCCTCTTAGTTTCCAGTTCTTTTCCTTTTAATTTCTCTTTTAGGGTTCACCATGGGAATATGGAAATAAGAAAAGGCCTCCTGCATAAGGAGATATTTATCTAAGTCTTGAAGCCAGGGGGACAGAGATAATGAGGAAGAGAATTCCATGTATGAAAAATAATCAGTGAAAAGGCACACAGATATCGAAGATATGGTGTCATGTGCAAGGAATAGCTAGAAGATCAGAATTACTGAATTTTTTAGTACTAGGAAGGGATAAAGAATAGAAAGAGTGGAAAGATGTGAAGGTTTTTAAATGCCAAGGATTTTATATTTGATCCCAGAGGTACTAGGAAGCTACTGGAGCTTACAGAGTAAAGAGATGACATGATCAGGATTGCCCTTTAGGAAAATGAGTTTGGCAGCTGTGTGGCAGATGGATTGGACTGAGGAGACTTGAGGCAGGTAGGCCAATTAGAAAGTTATTACAGTAGTTCAACCATGATGAGGTGATGAGGGCCTACACCTAGGATGCTGACAATGTCAATAGAAAGAAGGGAGAAAACTTAGCAACAGATTGGATATGCGGAGTAAGTGAATGGATCAAAGAAAACATTGAGAGTGACCTGGTTGACTGGAAGGATACAGTTATGGAAATTTGGGAAGAGGGGAGCAATAGAGGCAGAAAAATAATGGATGCTATTTTGGACATATTGAGTTTGAGATGCCTTTGGGATATCCAATTTAAGATGTCTAAAAGGCACTTGGTGACCCAAGACTACAGCTAAGGAAAGAGGTTAGTGTTGTATATATACAGTATGATCTGGGAATCATTTGTATAGAAATGATAGTTGATCCATGGAAACTGATATATAGAGGGAAAAGAAAAGAAGGCCTAAGACAAACCCTTGGAAGATACCCACACTTAGTAAGCATTTCCTGAAGGAAGATCTAGCAGAGGAGACTGAGAAAGAATGGTTGGACAGGTAAAAGAAGAACTAGGAGACAGCAGGTCATGAAAACTAAGAAAGAAGAGATTATCTATTATCAAGAAGATAGTGGTAAACACTGTCAAAGGATCCAGTGAGGTTAGATAAGGATTGAAAAAAGGAGATTATATTTGTCAGTAAGAGATCAATAGGTAATTTTGAAGAGATTACAATTCCTGAACTGAGCTCTACCTCTCTGTTAGCCCCTATCCTGTATCTTGCCTTTCGAAAGCACTTCACCCTCTAAGAGGACTCTGGACAGGTGGCTTGGGATAGAGGTACCCACTTTTCCTGTTGATCTGCAATCAGTTCTGAGGTTCCTGACAGTACTGAGACTTTTTCAGGGAAACTATAGTTTCCTACCTCAGAGTACAGGGTCTTGAGGGCTATAAGTTCTTGATCCATTTCTGGTTCTTCAAGGGGCCTGCATTCTGACTTTTTTGACTGATCCTGTGCTGAAGCCTGTGGACTTCTCACTGACTTTGTTCTAAGGTAGATGAAGTCAGTTACTGTACTTTATTATTCAGTCTGTTTGGGGGTTTTTGTTGAAAAGAGTGTGGGAGTAAAATTATCTGCCTTTGTTCAGAGAGTCCTCTTAGGTGGAGCCCCCATCCCTCTTTTTTCTCTTCAAAACATCCTAGGTGTCATAAGGCTATATAGGATTCTGACATTTGTCCTTCTCTAATTCTACACTTTTGTTTTCTTTTTTCTTCAATGTCTTTATCAGTCTCAGGACTATAAAAAGAAAAAAATCTAAATTTCTGATTGTTTCTTTCACCAAATCGGCTTACCTTACCAATCAGAATCACTTCCAAAATAGCAGTTTCCCCAGTGCTTTCCTCTATTTTCCAAAGGATAAAATTATCTATATGTTGAGTATTTATTAGCTGTTCTTATTTTAGCAGAGAGGAAACTCCTGCAGATGTCCATATAGTTGAAGTGTTCCCTGTCATTGCTACATTTTACCTCTGTGGCAGCTTTAAAGTTTCTGTCAAGAAGTGGTCACTTCACCCTGTTTTCACCCTGTTTAATATTCCAGTAGAATAATGTGATTTAAAGTGCTATATAAATATCAAATGTTCTTATTGTTTGGGCATCCTAGGTCCTTAGGTTTCTTTTTTGTTTGTTTTTTACAAGGCAGTCAGGGTTAAGTAACTTGCCCAGAGTCACACAGCTTGTAAGTGTTGAGTGTCTGAGGTCAAATTTAAACTCAGGCCCTCCTGACTCCAGGGCTGGTGCTGTATCCACTGCACCACCCAGCTGACCAAGTAGTTAGGTTTCAAAGTAGATAGAGTGCTAGATCTGTAGTCAGGAAGAGCTGATAGTAAATTCTGCTGCAGACACTTATTGGTTGTATGGCCCCAGGCAAGCCATATAATCTGTCAGCTTGTTTCCTCATCTGTAAAAGTGACATAAATAACAGTACTTATCCCAGAGGTGTTGTGAGTAATTAGATGAGATAATATAATAATATATATGATTATGTTAGTAATTTTATTATATATCATTAATGTTATATAAAGTACTCTGCAAATCTTAAAGGTTAAGGTAAAAAAATAACAGGATTTGGCAATTGAATGGACATGAGGGGTAAGAGAGAAGCGTAAAGGATGACACCTAGGTTGTGAGACTGACCTGGTGACTGGGAGGGGGTAAAGTATGAAAAAAAGGGAGGGGGAGGGGACAACACCTGGGAGTTAATGAGTTCAGTTTTAGACGTTTTGAGTTTTAAGATGACTCCCAAGAAATCCAGTTTGAGATCTGCAATAGACGGTTAGAGATGTGAGGATGGAGGTTGAGAGGTTATGGCAGGACAAATAGATCTGAAAGTTATATATGTAGAGAAGATGATTGAATCCATGGGATCTGATGAAATCACAAAGTGAAATAGTAATATAGAGGAAGAAGAGAATAGAGACCAGAACAGATTCTTAGGGGACACCCATAGTTAGTAGGTGAGACCTGAATGAAGATCCTGCAAAGGAAACTGAGAAGAGGAATGGTCAGATAGATAGAATGAAAACCAGGAGAATACAGTGAAATACAGAGAAAAACCTAGAAAGAATGTATCAAGGAGGAGAAAGTAATTAAATGAGGAATGAGAAAAGACCATTTGATTTGGTAATTAAGAGATTTTTGGTAACTTTGGAGAGTGCAATTCCAGTTGATGGATAAAGTCAATAGGAAGGACTACAGAGAGTAAAGAAGAGAATCAGAGGAAGGGAAATGGAGGCATTAATTGTAGACAGTCTTCTCGAGAAGTTTAGCCACCAAAGAAAGGAGAGCTGTGAGGAGGGAGCAAGGATATGTGGATTAGGGGAGGCTTTTGAGGATGGAAAGATACAGGTGTGTTTGTAAGCAGTTGAAAAGTAACCAGGAAATAGGGAAAGACTGAAGATAATTGAGAAGAATAGTGATGATAGGTGGGGCAGTCTGTTGGAAAGGATGGAATAGAGTAAGATCACTTGTATATGTAGATTTCACCTTGAGAAGGAGGACCATCTCTTCATTTGAGACTTGTAAAGGAAGAGATAGTAGCAGAAGCCATCGAATGTGAAAAAAGGGGAGGAATGGTGAAGAATGAACTCTCAGTGAATGGCCCCATTTTTTCAAGTGAAGTGTTAGTTCTCAGCTGAGAGTGTGGGAGACAAAGGACATCCATGGGAAATTTGAGGTAGGAATGAAAAGGTTTAGAAAAATCCCTGGAGTGAGTGGGATAGTGAATTCATTAGTGAGATGTTAAAAAAAAAAATTGTCTTGCCTAATTGAGGGCCCAGTTGAGATTATGTGACATAAATTTGTAGTGGATCCAGCCAGCATGGTTTTGTGATTTTCTTAGTTTTGTTCAACAGCACAAGAGTAGGGACAACAAAGGCAAGTGTAAGGTGAGAGTAATCCAAGACGGCAGCTTGGGCAAAATAAGCTCTTCAATAAAGGGACAAAGAAGTCAAGAGAACAAGACAATATAGAGGTGAGTTAGTTCACCAGGAATCACAGTGGAGAAAGGAAGAAGTGGCCAGTGCAGTGGTGATGGCCTTGGAAAGAACTGAGAGGTGGTGAGATTGGAGGACATTCTCAGAACTAAGAACATGATGAAAAGACACAAGTTAAAAGGAGAGGTGAAATTGTAAATGGATTATGATCAAATAATGTCATTTCAGATTTTATGAACATGAAGTGGAATATCTCTGTGACTTCTAATGCTGCTGGTTTTCTAGAGCTAAACAAAGCAAAATAAATCCCTCTTCCACATGACTGTCTTTCAAGTACCTGAAGATAGTTCTCATATCCTTATTAAGTCTTGTCTTCTGCAGACTAGCTTCATTCAATTGATTTCTGATGATTTAGGTCCTTTCACTATCCTTCCTTTTTACTTCAAAAATTGCCACATTTCTTCATTCTTAAGGACTTCATTTCTCTGCAGTTTTATAGTTACATCTGCAGCTTCTTTCATTATCCTTAGGCATAGTAGTACATCCAGACCTGGAGTTTTTAACTCATGAGGGATTTTAGATGCCAGCACTCTTACTCTGTCACTTTTCTGGACTTTCAGTTCCTTGTTAATTATATTTTGTTCTTGCAAGTCTGAAGATCCTTCTTAGTAATGAAAATGGAAGCAAATAAAGGATACAGCTCATGTACCTCAAGCAATAGTTCTGCACCCTCTTTGATCTTTTCTTCGACACCCCTTTTTGTTGTTCCTAGCAGGATCTCAAGCTTCAGTTAACCATTTCATTTTAAAACCCACTTCATCATAGTCGTCTTCAGATGTATTATCCTCACCTCAGCAGATGTAGACCATCTCTGACCAGGAATGCATCTTTCTTATATCTTAAACCATGGTTCTAAAAATTTAGCTCTCTTCTTCCAACCCCAAGTTCTTAGCCTGTTATTCACTTACAGTATCCTACTTTACATTCTGAAATAACCTTCTTTAAAATAACCAGGAGTGAATAAAATAACCACCTGTGCCCATAAATCCTTCAGTTTCTGGTCTTAATTCTTAAATGAGTCTTTACAGGTTTCTTGTGGCAGTATTAACATTTTCCACATGATTAAAAAAGTGTTGTAGCCCCCAGATGATCAAGTTTTATGAGATTATCTTTCACCATCCACAGGACACCTGGAGAAGATAACACACTTCATGATTGCTCATGTTAAGTCAACATTTGACTTCTCAGTACCTTTGACCTGCCACTGTGAAGGGTCTCTTTTGTCCTTGCTTGGATTGGTAGTAAATGTTCTCAATCTCAGTGTTGTCTATGGATTCTTCTTCATCCTTCCATGAAGAAGGAGACACTGTGTTGTCCTCAGCTTGTCCTGACACTCAGTCTCTTTAGAAGAGCTTCAAATATCTTAGTTCTAGCTGCTTGGAGGCCCATCTTCAATTTGATTTAAAAAAAAAAGCATTAAGTATCTACTCTTGGCAGAACATTCCTTGTTTTTTTTCACTATCATTCTTCCACATTCCAACCTCTTTCTTAATATTCTCTGGTTTGAACTTCCTTTGTCATTAGATTTTGTTTTCTGTTTTCTTTTGAATCTTTTTATCACTCCTACTAGGAATGCTTCTCTCTCTTCCCTTCCTCTTCTGTTCTCTCCCCACCAAAACCCAGCAATTGTTTTATTTTTTATTTACTTATGTGTCCCCAGCCCCTTGCATGTGTAGTAGTGGATACTTAACAAATGGAATGAATCGTCCCTGATAATTTGGAAAGTAGTCTTCTTAACTCTTTAGCTTCTCTAATAGGAAGACTCGTTTTCACTTAGTACATATATATTCACTGATTACCTGTGGCACATTGTGCCAATTTAGCCTGTTGGTTGGTAAAATGATTTCATCACTCCTTTTTTTAAATTTGGTTGAATTGTTTTTTGGCTTTGATTTCATTGTGGTGAGAAATATGCTTCCACGACATCAACTTAAGGGAACTGTCTTCAGCAGTGAAAAGTTAAGTGACTTGCCTTTACAGGATTTGAACCAGGCTTTCCTGATTCCAGTCATAATCCCAGCTCTGGTCACATACATACCACCTTCTCATATCCTCTGTCCTTCAAAAATTAAGGTCAAGTTTTTCTGTGGCTATACCTTTACCTTAATATACCGATAACCCCACTGTATTCATGTTTGTGAACTAAGGAGCCCTAACTTTGATAGGTCACCAGGTGGTCTTTTGAACTTCCCTCTCAACCCAATCTTCCAGATACAATTGATTAATGATTTTATCTATGTCCCAGTTAGTTGAAGATTGTAGTCACTAGTGGCCTAAATGAAATGTTACCTTAGGAAAACCCTCCTGGAAAATTTCTAAATTGTCTCATATTCCCCATTGTCCTTCTTCTTGCTACCTGTTTACTTTGCACATAATTTAATGATCTTTATAATTATATGGAATTTTAAAGAGAGATAGACATTTCATTTGTATTAATAGTTAAGAGAAAATGCTCAAAAATGTTTGGAGTTAATGTAGTTCTTATTTCAAAACTCAGTTTGATAAAAGGAACTGATAAAAAAAAAACAGAGGTGAAGTATCCATGATTAAAATAGTAAAAAAAAAAAAAGAGTAAAAAATAAAATAATGATGATGATTAGGAATAAGATACTCTATCCCCAAGGCAGTATTCAAGCACTGGTGGTGACTATGAACATGCCAGCATCATTCTCAATCACAAAATATAAAAGAATCTATATAGAAGGCAGAAGAAAAACATTTATTTAAGCACCAGAAAGCCAAATCCCAGAACCAGACAGCAGAATCCATCTTGGTGACCAAGAAGTTAATAAACATGATCATGCAGAAGGCAAAGCCATTCTCAAACCTCCCCTCTCCCAGCCAGGGCCTTCTCACTATCAACTGTCATAATGTGTCAGCTGGCCTGTCAGTTAACCTGTGTTCTTTCCCCTCTGACCTGA
Source organism: Potorous gilbertii (assembly GCA_028658325.1). Lineage (NCBI taxonomy): Eukaryota > Metazoa > Chordata > Mammalia > Diprotodontia > Potoroidae > Potorous > Potorous gilbertii. The sequence goes on along the minus strand of JAQQSK010010517.1, from coordinate 2,009 downwards.
CCCCACTCACTTCTTCCTGGTTCCGCTCTACCCTTCCTGTTCCACCTCTTCAGCAAGCTCCTCCCACCACGTGACCCAGACTTCCAGGTGATCCAGGCAGATCATATACACCTTTAATTAATTAATGAGCTGCCAAGCCCACTGACCCCAAGGTCACCAAGTCTGCCGCCAAGATCAGTAAATCTGATCCCAAGGCTACCAAATCTGGCCCCAAGCCTGCCAAGTCCCATCCCAAGGCAGCCAAGGTCACAAAACCCAGTGATTCTAAGGCTGCTAAGCCTACTGACCCCAAGCCTGCTGAGTCCAAACCAAAAGATGCTGGTGCTAAAGCTGCTAGTCCCAAACCTTCAAAATAGATGCTTCAGGACAGACGGACTTGTTTAAACCCTAAACCACCGGTTTTTCCCAACTGGGGTATGATTATTCACTGTTTTGTACAAATAAAGGAAATGGTGAGTCAAAAAAAAAAATTAATTAATGAGAACGATCTTTCCATTTTAAATTACTATTACAGATGCTGAACATATATAACTGTTTTGTAGATTTATAATACGTTAGCACAGTTATGGCTTTGATCCATTTTAGTAGCTGATTCTGATGATTCTTTTTTATTGTCAGATAATGTCAGTGACTTGTCTAATTTTTGGTTTGCAAGTCACAGATTTGTATGATAGTTTTCACTTTTCTTTGTAAAACTAGTCTTTTATATTTTCCAGTTGCAGACTGGAATAGAAACAAATAGACATTTGTTTGAAGAAAAGATACCATCGTATTCTACCAATACAAGAAGAATGAAGAAAAAGAAAACAAAACAGCCAGACAAGGTAATGGGAGGAGCCTTATTAGTAGTTTTTAAAAAAAATTGTTGATTTATTGATTTTTCATTTTTAACATTCACTTCATAAGATTTTCAGTTCTAAATTTTCTCCCCTTCCAAAAGTCAGTATGCAGTCTGATATAGGCTGTAGGTATACATTCATATTTAACATTTTCACATCATTCATTTTGTAAAAAAAAAAAAAAAAAGACTTAGAACTAATGGGAGGAATCACAAGAAAGAAAGAAACAAAAAAAAGACCAAATAGTATGCTTCAATCTGCATTAAGACTTCAGAGTTCTTTCTTTCTCTGGATGTGGTTAGCATTTTCCTTCTTGAGTCTTTTGTTAGAATTGTCTTCGATCCTTGCATTGCTGGGAAGAGCTAAGTTTATCAAAATTAGTCATTGTACAGTGTTACTGTGACTGTGTACAATGTTTTCCTGGTTCTGCTCACTTCACTCAGCATCAGTTCGTATAAGTCTTTCCAAGTTTTTCTCAAGTCTGCCTGCTAATCATTTTTTAAGAAACAATAGTATCCCATTACATTCATATACCACAACTTGTTCAGCAGTTCCCCAGTTGATGGGCATCCCTTCAATTTCCAATTCTTGGCCACCACAAAAAGACTTGCTGTATTTTTGTACATGTGGGTCTTTTTCCCATTTTTATGATCTCTTTGGAATACAAATCTAAAAGTGGCATTGCTAGGTCAAAGGATATGCCCAGTTTTATAGCCCTTTGGGCATAGTTCCAAATTTCTCTCCAGAAATAGTTGGATCAGTTCACAACTCCACTAACAGTGCATTAGTGTTCCAGTTTTCCAATATCTTCTCCAGCATTTATTATTTTACTGTTTTGTCATGTTAGCCAATCTGATAGTAGTGATATGGTACCTCAGAGTTGTTTTGATTTTGCATTTCTCTAATCAGTAGTGATTTAGAATATTTTTTCATGTTAGTCCTTATTTTTTTAAAAGTATATTTTTGTTCATCTTCTTTTTTACATTACCACAATTTCCCCCAGTATTCCTCATCTCAGAAAGCCATCTCTTATAACAACTAGTATTTTTTTTTATTAAATAAATTTCTTTATTTAACTTTTTACATTCATTTTCACAAAATTTTGGGTTCTAAATTTTCTTCCCATTTGTCCCCTCCCCAATACACTGAGCATTCTAATTACCCATATCA
>JAQQSK010010516.1:0-12651 GCA_028658325.1 Potorous gilbertii | reverse complement strand
GGAGGGATGAAAGAAGAGAGGGCAGATTGGTGATATGGGCAATTAGAATGCTCAGTGTATTGGGGAGAGGGGAGGGGACAAATGGGGAGAAAATTTTGGAACCCAAAATCTTGTGAAAATGAATGTAAAAAGTTAAATAAATAATCAAAAAAAAATTAAACATGCATTTAAAAAAACAAACTGTACATAAGAACCCATAATTTCATATACAAGATTTTCTGTTTTTTATATTGAAACTTTAAAGTTTTTAAGTTTATTATGAAAAATGAAAAAATAGGAATAAATGGAATAGAATGGCTAAATTCAAGTCTCTTTACACTACTTTTCTTTGAAAATGGTACATTTAAAGACCATAAACCTGTTAGAATTATTGCTAATTCTACCAACATTATTGGCTTAATCCACATTTCACATTCTACCAGTTGAATTGAGGCCCACAACATCATAGTAGATGTTATATACATATCATTGAAAAGGGATCAGCCTAATTATTCACAAAGAAAGACAAAGTGTATGAAAACTGCATATTGTCAAGATTAGGTAATGCAGCTAGGCTGTAAGTCCTTTACTATATTAACAAATTAGGGAAAAAAAACCTTACAACATAAAACTGGAATAAAATTATGCTACCTCAACCCTTGCCTTCACTGCCCTCTCAATCTATCTTCCTAATTTTCTCTGTCCCTTCACTGACATTTTAACTATTCAGCTGGACAATTATTTATGGTTAGATTTGACAAGGAAGAGGAAATCAGGGTTCAGATCTACCAAATTAACATTTGTAAGTACATACTTAAGGATCCTGAGCTATTCACAGATACAAAATTCATCTTTTTGAATGCCAGTAGTCTGTGGGTGATGTGAAATGGTTTCAAACCATGGAATACAATAAATTCAAATGAATGAAAATTTCAAATGACCCAAATAAAAATAAAAAGATAGATCTCGACTGTGCTCAAACCAGTTCATATATTACCAACACTAATATAAATTTGAGTAGTGTAAAAGATAACAAGGATACATAAACACACAGAAGCTCCCCCCCCCATATTTATAAATATATGCAGTAAAAGATGTGAGATACTTATGCTAGGACAGTAGCAAAATGGAAAGATCATTTATGGAGGGTTTATAGAAAAATATGGGAGAAAATTGCATAGGATGACAAGACACTGAAAGATTGCAATGACCCTTTGACTGAATCCAAACTTTGCAGAACAAATTCCCTTAATAAAAGGATTTGTTCTGTAGAACTTGGACTTAGTCAAAGATGGCATCCAAGGACCTAGAAGGTCACATGAGTCTTTAAGGCTGTGAGTTTCCCACCCCTGAGTTCTACACCAATGAGATCACAGATCAGAGTAAATGCAGGTACAGAATAAACAACTCCTGGGGAATTAGGATGTTTCATTTCACTAACTAACCTTTTGTTAATTTCTCAATTTATGTTTGTTATAGGTACTTAAGTATGATCAATGTTGAATTCATGTTCCATTTATGACAAAAAAATTTCTACTTAAATTTTCATAAATATTTGTATTTTCACCTAAAACGAGTAATGATAAAGTTAGCAATAAAACATCAAAATACTTTATTGTATAGCAATATTAGAAATATAAATGGATAACTTTAAAAGTTTAAATAATAAAACTAAAAATATGAAACTATACAATTAAAAAAGTTTCATTGTGATAATACTTTATGAACTACTTTTTCTATAGATACTAATTTCATTACCTCACAGAAGCCTTCTTCAAAAGCTTTTTAATTTCATTAGTTTTACAGGTACACTCCTTATGGATAACCACAAATGCACTGCAGTCTTCTGGTGGTAGTTCAGCAGCAGCAATCTAACATTACAAAGATTGGTCTTAACTAGGAAGGTTTCACTGCAATCCATTTTAAAATTAACATATTTATTTGATTAAAATAAATCAGCCACTATCAAACCATTGTTCTAATTTGAGTAAAAACTTAAAAGTAAAGAAAAACAATAGAAAATATTTTCAATTTTGACTAGAGAAAAACAGCAGGTTTATTCTAGGAAATACTGAATTCAAAATTTACATTAAAAGCTTATAAAATTTCAAACCTTCTACTCAGGCACAAACATGTTCCTTTATATCTGTTCCATTCCCCAACACACACAAATACATGTGCACATGTGCATACACCCACACCACAGGAATATCACAGCATACACTACCCACACTTAATTTTTAAATCTTGGTTCACAAACAAAATGTTATCAGTAGGCCACAGTAATTAATATGGGTACCAAATATAGACAATTTCACATACCTGTTGAAACATTTGAATAGTTGGTGAGTATGCCCTTACAGATAAGGCAAATTTTAAGAGATTGATCTCCAAATTGTTTAAAAATTGTCCTGCTTTTTTCAAGATCAAGTTGTAATATGAGTATTCTGAATCTATAAAAAAAAAAAACAAAGGTGAGGGAAAAGAGAGATTTAGTACTGTTTATTCAATAGCTTTCAACCTCCATTTTTATAAGGCAGGAAACCAAGCTGTCAATGTCAAATAATTTTATATTCCAACTTTGAATACCTATGATATGAGAAGGAAGAAAAGTCAGAAACTCAAGATGCTTGTTATGTTACTAATTTCATATATCATCAACTAATGCTCATTACTAGAAGAAGCACACACCTGTGGTCTGTGATTTCTAAACCTGCTGGCAGTTAGGGAATTTCAATCCCTTGTAAGGCAGTCCAACAGATCTCTACTGTCATGGTCAGACTTCCTCAGCAGCTGTAGATAAGACATTAGAGCCTCAGATAGTTATTAAGAAGGGGGATGTATTATACATATGCTCTCACATATCAGCACCCAAGTAGAGATAACATGAATATATGGATCATGGTAATATTTTATTCAATAAAGATAATTTGTCTGTACTCTCAGCTTGTAAAGGTAACTAGCAGAATCCACATAAGAAGATAATTTTATATTTACACAGTGCCTTCAAAGCACAAGGCACTGTGAGGGACACAAAGGTGAATTCCAAATGCATGATCAGTACTATCAAAGAGTTTACAATCGAGCAGAGGAGTACCAAGTATCAGTTTTTTAAAAAGGTCACTGATAAAAGAGAAACTCTGACCATGAGGGAACAACAGATTTAACTATAGAGATAACATTTGTAGATATGAAACAATTGGTCTATAACTGAGGTTCCCAACTTGGGGTATGTGTACTCACAGGTGGGAGGGCAGGAAGAAGTTTTGTCAAAGGATATAGGAAAAAAATTCCAGTGAAAAGTTTGTGGACTGGAAAGAGAACAGTAAAATCAAGATAGGCCCTCTTCCCTAAAAGTTCACTCTATACTTGGAGAAGACAACATATAAAAGGAAGTTTAGCTATGACAGAAAGTCCTGGAACTCAAAGTACATAGTGAAATTTTTAAACAAAAATTAATGTTTTGTTTTATTTCTCAAGTACATGTGTATGATAAACTGTAAAATTTATGGCTTTCATACTGAATAAGGAATATGAGAATATCTGTTTAAAGTCAAAGGGGACCAAAAAGGGTAGATAACTCCTGATCTAAATTGTAAATACAGACACAATATTACTAAAATTCAGAGAAAGACGTATAGTTGCTACAATATTGAAATAACTCCAGTGTACAGATACATAGATGAACTTGTCAATACAGACAGATGGCACAAATCACAAACCATGCCTGCCTGTGCTGGGCAATTCTTTTTCATGCCTTGCCATAAATTTGCTCACTGAAAGCACTAGAAGCTTTCCCTGATTTTTATTAGCCTCACAATAATAGTTAGCCTTTAAATAATGCTTTAAAGTTGGCAAAGCATTTAATAAATATTGCCTTAGTTGATCTTCACAATCACCGTGGAACGTAAGTGATGTCGTTATTTCCACTTTCCAGATGAGGAAACTGAGACATCCAGAGACTAAGTGACTTATGTAGGATAATAAAGTTAGCAAACTTCAAGTGTTCCTGACTCCAGGTCCAGTACTCTATTCATTGTGACACCAGCAAGACAAGTTATCCAGTTAGCCTTTAATCTTGACACAATGTTAATTCATCTTTTTCTTCATTTTTAAAAAACATACAAGTTCTTCTCAGTATTTCTTTAATTGTTATATATTACAGCCTGCTTATGCCCACCATACACCTCTCCATTGCCTTCTCAGTGACACTCAGTTTTAAATCTTTGGATTCTATATTTCATCCACTATAAGTCACACAATATGGCACTAAAAGAGTGATGTTTTTGTTTCGGGGAGAATTTTGTAATAATTAAAAGAGCTCTGAAAGTTTTCGAAGGCAATTTGTCCCATGCTTTTGGTTTAATTTTGGATCAAATTTGTTATCTTGTTTACTTCTACATTTTTCTGCTTTGGCAAATTAGTTATATGTTTGCCTACTGAGAAACTTTTTAGGATCTTCTGATTTTCTCATTATGAAAATTGTTTTGGGGGAGGAGCCAAAATGGTAGGGTAAAAGCACGGACCTGCTTGAGCTCTCCCCCCACAAAGTCCTTAAAATACCTGCAAAAATAACTCTGAACAAATTCTAGAGCAGCAAAAGCCACAAAATGGCAGAGTGAAATAGATTTCCAGCCCAAGATAGCCTGGAAGGCCAACAGGGAGTGTCTACTACAACCAGCTTGGGGCAGAGCACTGCCCAGTGCAGGCCACACTGGCACAGACAGGACTGGAGCAGGCTTCAGAGTGCTGAATCACAGGCAGCTGCTGCTTCCAGATTTCTCAATTCACAAAAGGCAAAGGCAGTTTCAAAGGTCATTGAGAAAATTCTTTCACCTGGGTGAGAGGAGAATTTGATCAATCTCCAGGACTAGCCCAGGTAGTTGCAGTCACTGGCACAGCAGGTGCCACTTCTGGAGCTCTGAACCTACAGACCCTGAGGGAATTGAGCAGCTGATCTGGGTCTGTCCTGAGTAGAAGACCTGGGGTAAGAAGGAGTGTTGGCGTGGCAGAGCTGGAGGAGAGGGAATTCAACTCGAAGTTCCAGGGCAAAAAAGAGTGCTTATGGTTGCTCACAAACCAGAGTGAAGGCCAGGAGAGGAGTAAACACCTCTCCCTTGACTATGTCACTTTGGAGGAACTAAAAACTTACAAGTCCCTAAAGATATCTCAGAGAACAGCTGAACAAAATCTCTGAAGCCTGGGTAGTATACCCTCCACTTGACAAAGGACTCAAAAGTCAAATAATTGGTTGGGAAATGCTCAAAAGGAAGGGAGAAGACTATAGAAAGTGACTTTCTTGGTGAAAAGGAATTTTCTTCCATCTTTTTGGATGAGGAAGACCAAAGCATAAAATAAGAAGAAGACCAAAGCATATAACTGAAGGAAGACAGCAAGGTCAAGACTCATACATCCTAAGCTGCCAAAAAAATGCAATGATCTCAGGCCATGGAGAAACTCAAAAAGGATTCTGAAAATCAAGTAAGAGAGATGGAGGAAAAATTGGGAAGAGAAATGAGAGTGATGCAAGAAAATAATGAAAAACAAGTCAACAGTTTGCTAAAGGGGACCTCAAAAATGCTGAAGAAAATAATACTTTTAAAAATGGACTAATCCAAATGGTAAAAGAGATTCAAAAAGTCAAGGAGGAGAAGAATGCCTTAAAAAGCAGACTTGGCCAGATGGAGAAGGAGGTCCAAAAACTCACTGAAGAAAATAGTTCTTTAAAAATTAGAATGGAGCAGATGGAAATTAATGACTTTATGAGATAAAGAAATTATAAAACAAAACCAAAAGAATGAAAAAATAGAAAACAATATGAAATATCTCATTTGAAAAACAACTGACATAGAAAAGAGATCCAGGAAAGATAATTTTAAAAATATTGGTCTACCTGAAAACCATGATTAAAAAAAAGAGCCTAGACATAATCTTCCAAGAAATTATCAAGGAAAACTACTGTGATATTCTAGAACTAGAGAGTAAAATAGAAATGGAAAGAATTCACTGATCACTTCATGAAGGAGATTCCAAAAGGAAAACTCTTAGGAATATTGTAGCTAAATTCCAGAGTTCCTTAACCAAGGAGAAAATATTACAAGCAGTCAGAAAGAAACAATTCAAGTACTGTGAAAATTCAACCAGGATAACACAGAATTTAGCAGCTTCTACATTAAGGGATCAAAGGACTTGGGGCATGATATTCCAGAGGTCAAAGAAGCTAGGATTAAAACCAAGAATCACCTACCAAGCAAAACTGAATATAACACTTCAGGGAAAAAAAATGATCATTCAATGAAATAGAAGACTTCCAAGCATTCTTGTTGAGAAGACCAATTGACTTTCAAATATAAGAATCAAGAGAAACATGAAAAGATAAATGAGAAAGAGAAGTCATAAGGCATTTTTTAAAGTCGAATTGTTTACATTCCTACATGGAAAGATGATATTTGTAACTCATGAGACCTTTTTCAGTATTAGGGTAGTTGGAGGGATTTTATATACATATATATATGTGTGTGTGTGTGTGTGTGTGTGTGTGTGTGTACTTGTATAGATATATACTGCTAATATATATACATGTACACACACATACACACACACACACACACATATATATATGTATACATACACATAGACAGAGAGCACAAGATAAGTTGAATATGAAGGGAGAATACATGAAAAAAATTTACTGTTTAGTGGAATGTACTAAAAGTAAGAAAAAGGGAGAAGTAGAATGTAGTAAATCATGTCACATAAAAGAGGCAAGAAAGAACTTTTACAATGTAGAAGGGGGGGAAATGAAAGGGAATAAGTGAGCCTTACTCTCATGGGATTTGTCTTAAGAAGGGAATAACACACTCAATTGGATATGGAAATCTATTTTACCCTCCAGGAAGGTGGGGGTGGGGGGAAGTGGATAGGAGAGGGAAGATAATAGAAGGAACAGCAAACTGGGGAAAGGGATAATTAGAAGCAAACACTATTGTGGGAGAATGAGTCAGGGGAGAGAATGGAATAAATGGAGGGCAGGATAGTACAGAGGGAAATGTAGTTAGTCTTTTGCAACATAACTATTATGGAAGTGTTTTGCATGGCTACACAGGTATGACCTATAGTGAATTGATTGCTTTCTCAATGAGGGCGTGTGGAGAAGGAATAGGGAAGGTGGAGAATTTGGAACTCAAAGCATTAATAATGAATGTTAAAAATTGTTTTTTGTATGCAACTGGGATATAAGACGTATAGGCAATGGGGTATAGAAATCTATTTTGCTCTACAGGAAAATATAGGGGAGAGGGATGGAATAAGGGGATTTAATAGAAAGGAGAACAGATTGGAGGAAGGGGTGAATGAGGTGTATGTATCCTGGGGTGGGGATGGGGAGAGATGGGGAGAAAATTTTGAATTCAAATTCTTATGGAAGTCGATGAAAATTAAAAAGTAAAAAAATATATATTAAAAAAAGAAAAAAATTGATTTACAGGAGTACTCCTAAAAATTATTGAAATGAACATTTATTTTATCTTTCATTTATATTTCTTTTTTTGTTATCAATAATAAAATAGGTCAGTTCTAAATAGGTCAGGTTAGAGTTGTTTTACTTGCACATTATATCTTTTATTCTCACAGAATCACAAAATTTTAAAGTATTTCAGCTACTATCTAGTATAACCCATACCCCAAAGGAACCCTTATTGGTGATCACTCAGCTTCGTTGTCTGATCAGGGCAAACTATAGAAAGAAACTACCTTATTTGTGGAAACTATGCCTTTCAAGATATACCATTGTTATTTATCTCTTTCCCATTCTAAACCTTTCCAGACTAAGTATTCACAATTCTTTCAAATGATCTTGATATGGAATGCTCTTAGAGCACTACATCATCCTGTTCAATGTCATTTAACCTCCCTGAGGCTGTTTTCTCACCTGTAAAATAGGGCAATAATACTTGTACTATCTACCTTGTGGCAATAAGTATGAGAAAATGTGAGGCATTAGCTTTAACTCAGTTTTTCATTTGACCTAGTCCCCAAGAAGTGATACCATTTGAATTAATGATTTTGAGTTGGCAGGATGCTTATAAAGAATTGATCAAGTTTTTCTAACCTTTTTAATTTCTGTATTGGGCGGTAAGTGTCTTTCTCTATGAGTGATTCTTTGGTAAACCAGTACATGTTAGGAAAGGAAAAGGAAAGAAATACATGAATAAAACCCATTATATAAAAATCTATATTATCCTGGTTGCAGAGAGAGAAAAAGGGAAGAGAAATAAAATCCACCTCATTCCATAACTAACTCTGGGCCACTTTCGCGGATCAAGGACTTGATTCTCATAGCTTTCATTAGAATGAGATATTCCTCATTCCCTTCATCCAATAGTCATGAGCATGTACAAAAAACAAAGACAAAAGTTTATTCACAACATGAGTTTCCAATTTAACTTTAAACTCCATTGTAGTCATTCTCTGGCTCCTTAAGCATGCAGTAGGCACAATGGAAAGGTTGAGCTTTCCATTCAGTATTTCATATTTTGGAAAAGCTTGTTTATGAAATGGGACAGCAGGGCTACAAAAGGCCCTAATATACCATCTATAACGTTATATACTCTTGGTCTCAAAGTCAATCAGTGAATTTTTAAAAATCTTCTTGGAACGACTGAAGATATACACATTTCCCAAAAGCTTTTGGAAAGTCTAAATAAAGTACAAACTCAGATCACCATTTGTCAGCATATTTAATTGCTCTTGAAAAATACTAGTCGATTATTAAGGTTTCTCTAATGAGAAATATACTTCGAATTCTAAAATGTTGGTCACCTTCCACAACATCTTTATCAAAAGGTTTGAACTATTCCCTAAACACGTTTTTTTAAGGTATATAAACTATATCGTTAATTTCCCTTAAGCATATTTAACCTCCATAAATGTCTAAATTCTTTCTAAACTGTTCATAATTTTTGATTACGCCATTTGTGAGATAGAAAAGTTCCTTAAGCTTACTATTTGCTACATAAAGTACTACCTTGTTATTATGTAGAAAAGTTTTCTTTAAAGATAAAAGTCTTGCTTTCTTGTTCCTCAAGGATTTCTGAGACAAAGTACCTAGATTTCCTATTCCTCTGCTGTAATTGGTATTAGTGCTCCTTTAGTACAGTGACTTAAACATAATAGAAAGTATTGAAGTTTATGAATAAACATTTATGTTTACTATTTCAAGGGAACCAGTGTTATCACTCTTGGAAAAAAAAGCCAAAATAGACTAGGAATTCTCAAGCATAAAGATGTATAAAGATTAGGAATTTTCCAATAAGCTAATTCTAGGAGAACCTATGAGATACACAGGATGTAAATGCCTTATAGGCAAGGACTACATAATAGCTTTCTTTTGACTCTGGGCAAATCACCAGAACTATTTCACATAAGGAGTGTGAGAATTAAATGAAATAATGTATGGACATTTCTTTATAAACTTTAAAGTGCTGTGTAAATCTGAGCTACTTTTATTACTGTCATCATCATTGTTCTTTTGAGACAAACAGCACCAACGCTGCTAGGGATCTCAGTTACTGAGCAAAAACTTACTGTGTGAAGCAGGGTCCATTGGGATTATTCATGGATCATATTTTATTTTGGGGAATATGCTAACTATGGAGTAAAGCACGGGATAAAAGCAGTATGGTTTTTATCTATACATAAAGCATATGTATGTATATAAAGTATATACCTACTATAAAGTATTGATAGCTACAGTGAACCTGCTTTAAGAGTATGAAGAAAAATTTCTTAACAGCAAATGTCCAAGACGGAATGGGTTGCCCCTCAACCAAGGGGCAGAAGATTACCTTCCTTTGTAGGTCTTCAAGTAAAGACTTGACCACTTGTTAACTTTAGTACAGTTGGCATTCCTTTCATGTATGAGGTGGTCTAGAGAGCTCCTGATTCCCTTTCAATTCTCCCACTCCAAGAGTTTTTGTAACTTGAAATTTCTACTTTCTTCACAAGGTAGTAAGTATTCCCTTTCATCTGTTCTAAAACCCTCTCTGGAATTTAAATGCCCCCCATTTTAATATTCTAGTTTGGTGATGAAGTCCAGGTTTCTGTCATTCATGATTTTATAAAGTTTAATAACATCAATTCTCAAATATTTCCTATTTAGTCTTAAAAAATCCTTAAAATAAATACCCTTGATCACCAGTATTCTCTTTTGGACCCTTTTCAGTTCTCTAGTAGCCTTTTAAAGTCAGAGAGATCCTAATTAATTGGGGAAAAGAGATCTTGACCTTGCCAGCCTTGCTATTGCAGCAAATTGCTTTGACAATGCAAATCTGACATGAATGATAAATATTTTTAATTACTCCCACAAAAAATCTTTATATTTCAGGGTGAGTTTAATGGGTTTTATGTGTTTATATTTGTTCCTGGTGTGCTTTATATCTTAAAAATTTTTGTGAAAGGCAGTTTCATACTCAAAACATGCCCTTAATGCCTTTGCAAAAGGTGGTGATCCTATTACCCACTTTGAGGGAAACCTAAACAAAATGTATAAATAAGATTTACCCAAGAATATTTGGAATTTCTGGAGCAAGAAGAGAAAAAAAGTGACCCTCTATCAAACCTAAACTGTGTTAGCCTAGAGTCCTTAGGGAAAGCCCTATAATATACAGGTCACCTTTTATCAGGAAAAAAAAATCGCCCTAGAATATTCCAAGTTTAGATGTAGCAAGGAATTAGAGAAATAGGAAAAAGTATGATGTAGTGAATAAAGTGGCTGGACTTAGATTCCCATTTTGCTTCAGATGTTTACTAAGCTAGACCACGGATTGTACCTGGGCCTCGGTTTGTTTCCTCACTTGTAAGATGAAGATGATAATACTCGTACTACCTTCTTTCTAGGGTTTTTGTGAGAAGCACTTTGCAAACCACAGTGTGCCAGACATGTAAATTATTTTTATTCATTCATTAAACATTGATCAAAAGTCTTTGATGCTATTTTATTTCCAATATCTTTTGATGATTCCTCATACTTGGTTGTCTCTTTCAGCTGAAGCAGTAGTATGCTGAATTAATAATTAAAGGAATTAATTTATAACTACTACCAAATACATAGCTTGGATCCTGATAGCTCATAGAAACATTATATAACAAGTGTGTACTTGTGTATGCACACATATACACATCATATAGATATCTATATATGTTGGAGGATTTCTTGCATTTGACAATAGTGAAACTCCTCCATTATTTTTTATCAAGTTACAGATTACTGAGCTCTTTCTATAGTTTAATTGTTGTTATCTAGTACTCATAAAAAGGCTTACTAATCTATAAAGAGCTGGAAATTTCACCATGTATTTTTCTCCCTTACAGACAAAACTACTAAGAATTATGTACCTTCACAACCAGTTCTGATTGTTCCGAACTCTCTTTTTTCCTTTACCTATACCCTACAGTCAGCTACTTCAAAGCTACTCCCACAATCTTAAATTTCTTCATCCTTTGGATGACTACAACTACCTGAAACTTAAGATCAGCCCTATTGATGCCTGGCACTTCTTTTTCTTTCTATTCCCAAGGTAAAAAAATATTGATAAAAAAAAGATGTTAAACAGGAAACTAGGAAACCATTTTTTTATAGCAGGCATCACTTTATCAGGAGTTGAGCCAAATTCATATATATATATATATGAGGCCATTCCCCAATGGGTAAATGTCAAAGGATATGAATAAGGCAGTTTTTAGAAGAAGAAATCAAAGCTGGCAATAGTCATATAAAATGCTCTGATTAGAGAAATGCAAATTAAAACAACTCTGTGATATAACTTTACATCCATCATATTCTCTAACATGACAGAAAAGGAAAATGACCAAAACTTGAGGTGTGGAAAAATTGGGAAACTAATTTAAGTTAAAATTTAAGTTAAGTCGGGGGCGGAGCCAAGATGGCGGAGCCAAGATGGCGGAGTAGAAAGACTCACCTATGCTAGGTCCGAACCCACAGCCCATATATTTCCTGTAAAAAGAACTCCTGACAAATTCTGGAGCAGTGGAAGCCGCGCAGAAACACAGTGAAGGAGATTTCCGCTGCAGAGAGCCCTGAAGAACCGACCACAAAGGTGCCCCGGACACGGGAGCGGAGTCCTGTCCGGCCGAGCGCTCCCCTCCCCCGCCCCGGCCACGCGGCACTGAGAGGAGCCAGCAGAGCCCAGCAGGCGTCACGGACCTGAATCTCCGGCATCGGCGAAGGTTCCCTCCACCCACAGACGAACAGGTCACTGAGAGAGACGGGCTGAGAGGGGAGCAGGGGATCTCCGGGACTCAGACCCCTTGGGAAGCAGCCGCTGCGGCAGAGGCTGAGGCAGCTCGGCCAGAGGCAGAAGCAGCTCAGCCAGAGACTCCCAGAGTGGGCTGGAGCTCCACCCCAGCTCCACTACAAAGGATCTCTGTATAAACCCCCGGAGGGAACTGAGCCTGAGAGGCGGCCCTGCCCCCACCTGAGAACCAGCAGATAAGCCCCCACTGAAGGCCTGCCGCCAAAAGCCCTGAGGCTGAGGAGCAGCATTTGAATCTCAGACCCCAAACACTGGCTGGGCGGATCTAGGCCAGGGGTAGAGAGGACTCTTAGAAATCAAGTAACTGGCTGAGAAAAATGCCCAGAAAAGGGAAAAAAAC
>JAQQSK010010515.1:0-12651 GCA_028658325.1 Potorous gilbertii | reverse complement strand
GCTTTTTGAACCTCTTTTGCCAATTGAGTTAGCCTATTTTTCAAGGTGTTATTTTCTTCAGCATTTTTTTGGGTCTCCTTTATTAAGGTATTGACCCATTTTTCATGCTTTTCTTGCATCTCTCTCATTTCTTTTCCCAGTTTTTCCTCCACCTGTCTAACTTGATTTTCAAAATCCTTTTTGAGCTCCTCCATGGCCTAAGCCCATGGGGTTTCTATTTCAGATGTTTGGGATACAGAGGCCTTGACTCTCCTATGTCTTTACTTGATGGTAAGCATTGGTCTTCTTCGTCAGAGAGGAATGGCGCAATCATCTGGTCCCCAAGAAAATAACCTTCTATGATCTTTTTTTTTTCCCTTTTCTGGGCATTTTCTCAGCCAGTTACTTGACTTCTGAGAGTCCTCTCCACCCCCAGACTAGGTCTGCCCAGCTAGTGCTTGGGGTCTGAGATTCAAATGCTGCTCCCCAGCCTTAGGGCTTTTGGTGTCAGGCCTCTGGCCACCTGCTGCCTCTGCTGCTGCTGCTGCTGCCTCCTAAGGGGGCCTGAGTCTCAGAGACACCCCGCTCCCCTCTCAGCCAGTCTCTCTCACTGATCTGTGAGTCTGTGGGTGGAAGTACCTTTGTGGCTGCTGGAGATTCTGTCTCTGAAGCCTGCTTGGATCTGCTAGCTCCTCTCAGTGCTGCATGGCCGGGGCAGGGGAGGGAAGGGCTCCGCTCCTGGG
Organism: Potorous gilbertii; assembly: GCA_028658325.1. Classification (NCBI taxonomy): domain Eukaryota; kingdom Metazoa; phylum Chordata; class Mammalia; order Diprotodontia; family Potoroidae; genus Potorous; species Potorous gilbertii. The sequence continues at coordinate 11,929 of JAQQSK010010515.1, read as the reverse complement.
TGCGCGATGGACCCCCAGGGTCGGTTTTTCACAGCTCTTTGGAACAGAAATCTCCTTCACTGTGTTGCTGCGTGGCTTCCACTGTTTCAGAATTTGTTGGGAGTTCTTTTTAGAGGAAATCCATGGGCTGTGGGTTTTGGAGCTAGCATAAGTGAGTCTTTCTACTCTGCCATCTTGGCCCTGCCCCCCCCCCCATTACTCTTAAATCACCATTACAATCATGTATTCATTTTGGCCTTGTCTTGGTAAATGGGGTAAGATATTGGTCTGTAATTGGTTTACTGCTTTCCAGTTTTCCTAATGATTTTTATCAAACAGTTAATTCTCATCTCAAAAGCTTAAATCATTACATTTATCCAATACAAGGTTACTACAAACTTTTACTACAGTGAATTTTATATCTACTCAATTTCTTTGATCTACTACCATTCTATTCCTTCATCAATATCAGATGATTTTGATAATTAATGCTTTATAATTCAGGTTAAGATCTGACACTGCTAGACCTCCTTCCTATTCATTTTTTCATTAATTTCTTTGAGATTATTGACCTTTTCTTTCTCCAAATCAATTTTGTTATTTTTTTTTCTATCTCAATAAAATAGTTTTTTGGTAATTTAATTGGAATAACACAGAATAAGTTGATTCATTTAGGTAGAATTGTCATTTTTATTATATTGACTCAACTCATGTGTGAACAATTATTATTTCTTCAATTATTTAAATCTGACTTTATTTGTATAAAAGATGATTTATAATTATGTTCATATAGTCCCTGTGTTTGTCGTGGCAGGTAGACTCCCATATTGTCTATAGTTATTTTAAATGAACTATCTCTTACCATCTCTTCTTGCAGGTCTTTGTTGGTGATATATAGAAATGCTGATGTTTCCTGCTACTTTGGTAAAATTATTGATTGTTTCAACTAGCTTTTTACTTGAATATTTAGGAGTTTTCAGTATACTGTCATATCATTTTCAAAAGATAGTTTTATTACCTTATTGCCTTTTCTTGGTTCCTTCAATTTCTTCTTTTTTTCTGATATTACTATTGCTAACAGGTCTAGTACAATATTGGTGGTAATGAGCATGCTTATTTTACTCCTGATTTTACTGGGAAGGCTTCTAGCTTATTCCCATTACAGATAATGCTTGCTGATGGTTTTTGGTAGATACTTCTTTTCATTTTAAGAAAAAATCCAATTGCACCTATGCTTTCAAGTGCTTTTAATAGGAATGAATGTTTTATTTTGTCAAAAGCTTTTTCTGCATCTATACAATTATGTGATTTTTGCTACTTTTGTAATTGATATAATCAATTATGTTAATAGTTTTCCTTATATTGCACAATGCCTGCATTCCTGATATAAATCCTTCTTGGTCATAATATATAATCTTTATGATATATTGTTGTAGTCTTCCAACTAGTATTTTGTTTAGGATTTTTGTATCCATATTCATTAGTGAAAATGGACTATAATTCCTGATTTAGGTATTAGTACCAAATTTGTTTCATAAAAAGAGTTTGATAGAACTTCTTCTTTGTCTATTATTACACATAATTTATTTGACACTGGAATGACTTGATCTTTAAATATTTGGTAGAATTCACTTGTAAATCCATCTGGTCCTTACCCAATTGATAAATGGTCAAAGGATATAAACAGGCAGTTTTCAGAGGAAGAATTAAAGCTATTTATAGTCATATGAAAAAATGTTCTAAATCACTATCAATTAGAAAAGATGCAAATCAAAACAGTTCTGAGGTACCACATCACACCTATCAGATTGGCTAACATGACAAAACAGGAAGATGATAAATGTTGGAGAAGATATGGGAGAGTTGGAACACTAATTCATTGTCGGTGGAGCTGTGAACTGATCCAACCATTCAGGAGAGTAATTTGGAAGTATGCCCAAAGGGCTATAGAAATGTGCATACCCTTTGACCCAGTAATACTGCTTTTAGGGCTATATCCCAAAGACACCATAAAGATGATAAAAGGTCCCACATATACAAAAATATTTCTAGCAGCTCTTTTTGTGATATGACCAAGAACTGGAATTCAAGAGAATGCCTTGAATTTGGGAATGGCTGAACAAACTGTGGTACATGAATGTAATGAAATACTATTGTGCTATAAGAAATGACAAACAGGCAGACTTCAGAAAAACCTGGAAAGTCTTATGTAAACTGATGCTGAGTGAAATAAGCAGAATCCAGGAGAACATTATACACAGTAACAGCCACAGTGTGTGAGGACTGTTTGTAAAAGACTTATACCTTCACAGCAATGCAAGGACTTAAAACGTTCCCAAACGACTCGATGCAAAATGCCATCCACATCCAGAGAAAGAACTATGAAATGAGAATGTAGAATGAAGAGGACTGTTATCTCTTGTGTTATATTTTGCTTTGGTGTGGTTTTTCCCATTCATTTTAATTCTTCTATGCAACTTGACTAATGTGAAAATGTGTTGAATTAGAATGTATATGTAGAACCCACATAAGATTGCATATCATCCCAAGGGAGGGAGGGGGAGAAAATTTAAAACTTATAGAAGTGATTATTGAGAATTGAAAACAAATAAATAAATTCAAAATAAAATAAAATCCATCTGGTCCTGATACTTTTTTCTTAGGAAGATCATTTATGGCCTGTTCAAATTCTTTTTTTCCAAAATAGGTTTACTGGAGCAGCTAGACGGTACAGTGGATAGAGCATTAGTCCTGTAGTTAAGAAGACCTGTGTTCAAATATGGCCTCAGATATACTTAATACTAGCTGTGTTAACCTGGAAAAGTCACTTCACCCTGGTTGCTTTGCCAAAAAGAAAAATAGATTTACTTAGCTATTCTATTTCCTTGTCTATTAATTGGAGCAGTTAATATTTTTCTAAGTATCCTTCCATTTCACTTGAATTATTAAATTTATTAGCACATAATTGGGCAAATTACTAATAATTGCTTTAATTTTATCTTCATTAGTGATATATTCACTTTTTTTCATTTTCAATACTAGTTATTTGGCTTTCTTTATTTAAAAAAAATCACTATTTTTTCATAAAACCAACTCCTAATTTTATTTATTAGCTTAAAGTTTTTCTTATATTTAATTTTATTCATGTCACTTTATTCATCTCATTCTTAGTATTTCCAACTGAGTGATTCATTAAAAATGTGGGGTTTTTAGTTTTATAAAATTCCATACACAATTCACTGATTTATTCTTTCTCTATTTTGTTGATGTAAGCATTTAGAGATATAAATTTTCCTCTCATTACTGCTTTTGCTGCATCCCATAAAGTTTGATATCTTGTTTCATTATTATCATTCTCTTTAATAAAATTATTTGTTTCTATGTTTTTTAACCCACTCATTCTTTAAGATGAGGTATTTAGTCTTGAATTAATTTTTAATCTGCATTTCCACAGAACTTTATTAAATGTAACTTTATTGCATTATGATCTGAAAAGGATGTATTTAAAATTTCTGCATTTAACTATAAAGTTTTTGTGGCCTACTATATGGTCAATTTTTGTAAAAAGTATCATGTATCACTGAGAAAAAGGTACATTCCTTTTTTATTCCCATACAATTCTCTCAGATGTCTAAAATATCTAGCTTATTTAAGCTCCTTGACTTCTTTCTTATTTTCAGATAGATTTATCTAGTTCTGAGAGTTCTAGTATATATCTGTTATCTATTTCCACATGTAATTCATTTACCTTTTCCTTTAGAAATCTGAATGTTATAGCATTTGGTGCATATGTGTTTAGTATTGATATTACTTCATTATTTATATAGTTAAATCTATTTTAGCTTTAATTTTGTCTGGGATGACTTTTACTACCCGTTTTTTCTTTTACATCAGCTGAAGCATAATACGTTCTTTTCCAACCCTTTATTGTGTGAATGTGTGCATGTGTCATTTTCAAGTGTTTCTTGTAAACAATATATTGTCAGGTTATGGATCTTGATCCATTCCACTATTTATCCATTTCTGTTTTATGGGTGAGTTCAAAGTTATAATTACTAGTTGTATAATTCCCTCCATCTTATTTTTCCTCACTATCCTTCTATTCCTCTTTAACCCTATTCCTTCTCAGAAATCTATTTACCTTTGAGTATTGCCTTCCTAATCCTTACACTCTTCTAAAAGCTTCAATTTTATTCTATCCTCTTGCCCTTCTACTTCTCGATAAAGAAAACTTTTGTACCTTAACATATGTTATTCCTTCTTTGACCCAGTTTAAATGAGAATAAGGTTCCATACTACCCACCCTCCATCCTATCTTCCCTTCTAACATTTCTTTCATTCACACCACTTTTGTATGAGATAGTTTGCTCCATTTTACCTCTCCATGCCCAACTTTATTTTTTAGGATCATCCTATCATAATCAATTCAACCCCAAGCTTTTAGTCTATGTATACTCTTTCAAACTACTTTAGTAACAACAACATTCTTAAGAGTTTACAAATATCACTTTTTCATATAAGTAAACATTTTAACCTTATTAAATCACTGACAATTAATTTTTCATGTTTACCTTCTTATGTGTCTCCTGATTCTTGTAAGTCAAATTTTTGTTCAGTTCCAGTCTTTTCCTTAATATCTGAAAGTTCTTTAGTTCATCAAACATCTATTTCTTTTTCTTTGCAGAATTATACTCAGCTTTGCTGGGTAGGTTATTCTTGGTTTTAAATCCAAATTCTTTGCTCTTTGGCATATTCCACACCCTTCAGTATTTTTTTTAATGTAGAAGCTGCTAAATCTTGTGTTATACTGATGGTAGCTCCCCAATATTTAAATTATTTTTTCTTAGTTGCTTGTAATATTTTCTCCTTGATCTGGGAAACTTGAAACTCAGCTAAAATGTTCCTGTGAATTTTCATTTTGGGATCTCTTTCAGAAGGTGATAAGTGGATTTTTTTCAATTTCGATTTTGGCTTCTAGTTCTAGGATTTCAGGGAAATTTTCCTTAATCATTTCTTGCAGTATAGTATCTAAATTCTTATTTTGATCATAATTTTTAAGCAGTCTAACAATTCTTATATTATCTCTCCTCAATCTGTTTTCTAGGTCAGTTGTTTTTCTGATAAAATGCTTCAAGTTCTGAACTTTTTTCATTCTTTTCGTTATTATTATAATTTCTGGATGTCATTAACCTCCCTTTACCCAATTCTAAATTTAAGGAGCTATTTTCTTTGGTAAGTTTTAAAATTTCTTTTCCATTAGTTGACTTTCTTTTTATAATTTGGTTGCTTTTTTACATTACTCTTATTTTCCCAACTTTTCCTCAACCTCTCTGATTTTTAAAGTCCTTTTTAAAAATTCTTTTTGGGCTTCTGATCAATTTACATTTGTGTTTGAAGCTTAATAGAAAGCTCATTTGTCTTCTTCTGAGTTTGAACTCTGATCTTCTCCATTACCATAGTAGTTATCTTTGTTCTGGTTCTTTCACCATCTTTTACTCATGTTTTTAAAAAGTCTGTTCCTTGGCTGTTAACTTTAGAGTCTGTCTCTACTCCCAAAGTTTGGGGGATAACGTCTCAGGTTTGGGGGGAGCGGTTTGGACTGTCATTTTCTGAGCTCTGTCTGGGGGCATTTAACTTCTGGTTGTTACAATGTTCTATAATTCAAGGCTAGATATGATCACTGCTCCTCCGGCCCACACCTTGGTCTATATGTGACCTCACATACTTCTCTCTGCCCCAGAGCCATGACGAAGGTCCTCAAAACTGATGCCATCACATTTTTGCTCTCTGTGATCCCTCAGGTGGCTACAAGGGCTAGCTTGCCCCTCTGCTCTGGAACAGAAACCAGGGGCTCCATTGTCTTGCCAGTGACCACAACCAACAGGGCCCCTGCCCCTCTGCATCTACTCTCAGCAGTACATATTCACTTCAATCCCATAGCCACAACCTGGAACCATTTCTGGTCAGTGTGTTTGGGCTTTACATCAAGCCCCAGTGAAAGTCCCCCACAATCCTACCCTGACCAAATGCTGAACCCTCATACCATTTGTAGGGCAAAAGCTCCCAAAGCTAAAGTTGCCACCTATACAGCTTCTCCTATTTGTTGAGTTAGTAGGATCTGCACTTCAATTGGGCCAGACTACCAAGTTGGGAAGTCAGATCTTTCCTAATGTCCTCCCAAGCTGTCTTCAGCTGGACAACTAATTTACTCTGATTTTTAATAATTTCTGTTGCTCTAAAATTTATTTTGAGATATTATTTTAAGTTATTTGTGGGGGAATTTGGGAAAACCAGGTAATCTTCTGCCTTATTTCACCATCTTTCCTTTGGGAGTGGATATTAACACCAAAGGTAACTTTTTCCATTCTGTGACATCTTCCTTTCCTCATTTATCTTGTAATCCCTCAATGCTCTCAACATAGTGTCCCCTTAAGCATAAATTTGGCTGGTATTTACTTACATTCCATTTAATTTCTCTGCCTGCCTTCATTTACTAAGGACCATCTCTACTCCTTGGTGTAGCACTTCAGGGATTTAAATATTAAGAGTTCAAGTGTGAAAGTGCGATAATTCTCCTGTTAATGATGGAGAAAACAGGTTGTTATTGAAACTTATTACATTGCTATCTATCATCCTCTGGCTAGTTTCATCTATGAATGATTTTGCAATGATGTGAATCATTCAGAACTCATGCCAAGCTTTTTTTAGACTTTACTTTGGGGTCCAAACTGGTCATTTCATCGATATAAATCACTCTCTTTGAAGAAATTCTTTCTGTGAATACAGGTCAGTAACTGTTATATGGTTTGTAGTCTTAGAGAGTCACCTGGGACATGGAGAGGTTTGGTAATTTTCCCAGGATCATACAGCCAGTATGTCTCAACAGCACAAATTGGACTTCCATCTTTCTAACCCTGAGTCTGGCCATAATATTATATTTCTAACCTCCCTAGACTGGTTTTCATTACTTTTCATGGTTTTATAAGCTGATTCTGCTCATGATCTTCTACCATCCTCCTCCATAATAATTTACAGATGAATCTGTATTCATTCTCTTGGCTGCCATTTCTCTTCATTTGGCAAAAGCAAGTGCTTTCTGGCTATGACATTTTCTGGGGTCTTTTGGCTTCCTTCTTGTAATGACTGCTTTACATTGGCTAAACTTCTAGGAAGTGGTAATAAATATCTGCAATTACCATTTCCACTTTAAAAAATATCTGCAGTTCATTTGTATAGTTCAGAATAAAGCTGGACTAGTCATTCTCAGTGTCTTCTTGCCTTTAGTTTTTATTTAAATTCAGTGTTTTGATCATTTATCTAGTGGCTGGGCTGACTGCACACAGAAAGTTGACTGATATAATGCACATCAGTACCCAACAATTTTCTGCCTGTTGAAGTACAGCTGTGTGTGTGTGTGTGTGTGTGTGTGTGTGTGTGTGTGCGTATCTGCCGGTGTGCATGCATGTGAGTGGGTGATTTCTGTGCTTGCCATAGAGTCCTCAAGTACAAAGTATTCATGGAATATAGTAGTGAGGCTTCTGAGCAAACTACAAGCTTTTGGCCCCCATCATGTTTTTGCCATCCTACTTTGTGTTCATTATTTTGCAGAGTAACAAAGGAAATGCTTTGGAAATCTTGTCAAGTTATTGAAATTGTTTTGAAATAACTTTTCATTAATTTTTACACTCATATTTACTTACCCACGTACATTTTGTATCTCTCCCTGTGGAATGTAAGATCCCTGATGGTAGGGTAGATTTTGTTTTTATATTTTCATCCCCAGCGCCTTGAGCAGTGCCTGGAACATAAACATTATGCTTAATAAATATTTATTGAATTTTTGTTGAATTAAACATCTTTTCTACTTCGTTTTCTGTAATAGATATTGATGCATAAGCTTCAGCTATTTTAATGGTAGACCTTTTACATGTGTTTATTATGAGTGCTACAAAATACAATTTTCAAATATCCTATGAAATGATGTTTCCTGTTTACTTAGTTCAGATGAACAATGAAACCAATTCTGTCAACTCCTTTATCTGTTCCTCTGACCCTCTGAAGAAAAAACTATGAGCAATCTTTTCATTTAGTTGAACTTTTTGGAGGCAGCAATTATCATGAAACAATCAATATTTGATGTGGAACATTTCTTCCAATACATGTCAATTCAGTGGTGATTGGATAAAGATCTCAAATTTACAGCATCTATAGTTAACACTGATAAATAATCAAAAAATAGTATGATTCTTGGCACCCTCCCTCCACACACACATTGACATTCTACCATTCTGTAGAAATAAAAAGACTGGGGGACATTGTGGGATGACAGTGCCTCAGGGTTCTCAAAGACTATGCCAAAATAGCATAAATTCTCATAGGTTCAATGTTCAAAAGGTTTCAGGTACAATCTTGGTTATGGCCTGATTTTACTGTCTAAGGTCCAATTTCCAAGAATGGAGTGACTGGTTAGTAGGTTGAATATTAAGTGCTCCAATTTTTTAGTAATGACAATTTCTTTTTAAAATATTAAGTAAAATAATTTAGTATTCCACATTTAAAGTTCAATATTTCATCCACTGGTTTTGGAAAGTTTCAGTATCTCTTATTCTTAGGGAGTTGTAAATCCATCACATAAAAAACAAATAACTTAAACACGATGCAACTAAAGAAGATGAGATCAAGACTCAATCACATTATCCAGAACTGTTACAGAACATTATACGTGAACTGCAGAAAGGGTAGGGCCTTGTAACTTCACCCAAAATTGCAGCAAAGCATAAGGTTTGACCCTGAAACAAAATCTTAACATAGAAACTATGGCTAAAGACATGAGCATACAGAAGAAAACCACTAATAAAATGAAATGTGTAAATAAAATAAAGTATTCCCAAGATAAAATACCAGAAGAAGAAAAAATAGTCAATATTATGAGAAGAATCCCAGAAGAAAAAAAACATAATGCACTAACTCAAAGATCTCCAAAAGGTGATGGAATAAATAAAGGAAGAGCTGAAACAAGATATAAAAAATAAAATTTGCATCCTTGGAAAAAATAAACAACTTAGAACAGATGGTGGAAAATTTTACCCAAGTAGTGGACACATTAAAACAAAAGAACAGAGTGAACAAATCAGTAAGTTAAGCTATGTAAGAAATATTAGAACAAAGTCAAAAAAGGGACAATTTCTGAGAAAACTAGGAAGAACTTTATGAACTGATGCAAAACGAAGTGAGAAGAAATATCACAATTTATTGTGGAATGACATATGGGAGTAAAAGATGAGAACTTTATAAGTTATGAACTATCAAAAGCAACTGATATGAAAAACAGGAGGAAAGTTAATTTAAGAATCACTGGAGTCTGAAAACCACAAACAAAAACCAGGATTCATTATTTCAGGAAATCATAAAAGAAAACTGGCTATGAGCTATAATTTTAGCCTTATCCTTAAGAATGCAATGGTAAACATGATTAGAGTCTCTGAATTTTTCAAAGGGAAGATGGGCAGAATGACATAGGGGAAAGAGAAATGAATTAAGCAGAAGACATGGGACCTAATATCAACTCATCCACTACTTAGCTATTCATACTTAGGCAATCCACTTGGGACTTAGTTTCCTTATGTTTAAAATTAGTGTGACTGTTATCTTCAATTCAACTTTTAACTCTAAAATAAAATATTCTACAAAATACTAATTTTGTAAAACAGTGATTTTTGAAATTTATTTGCAAGGCTTACATGTATGAAAAGTCCAGAGTGAAAAACATGAAAAAAAATAGTGATGTTTTTTCTGAATTACTTTTTATTAATATAAAACCCAAAAGAAAAAAAAATCTTCTCAATTTTCCCCCTTTCCTTCCTCCACCCTAGGCTTTTACATTTATATATATTTATACCAAACACAATAATTTTATGAACAAACCAAGTTAAATCTAACTTGTGGCATAAGGAATATCATTAAGAAAATGAAAAAATTTCATGTGGCAATAGTAAAAGATAGCAGCATATAGATAGCATGAATACTCCAATGGTATCCACAAAATTTAACAAATCATAGAGGAAAATCTTCAGCATCTTGTATGGGTGTCTTATAGAAGAACTATGGAAGCTTATGGCTACACACAATGAGAAGGAATGAATTAAATACAGTTTTCATTGGGGGTTGAGGGGAAGAAGGAAAACATCAATGCTGTTGAAATCCTAGATCCATTTAAGTATCTAAATTCCTAAATTAGATTGATAAAATCCCTTCCAGCTTTCCTCCCTTCAATCTTGCAAAGTAGAATTGCTACTGGCTAGGTGGTGTAGTAGTTAGGACAGTAGACTTGAGTTTAAAGACCAAGTTTAAATCTTCCCTCAGAAACTAATGGCAATTCTCAAGGATCTGTTAGGTACAAAAAATATTTATAGCAGCTTTTTTTGCGGTAGCCCCAAACTGGAAACGAAGGGAGTCTCCTTCTATCTGGAGACAGTTAAATAAATTGGGGCAGCTAGCTGGTGCAGTAGATAGAGTACCAGTGCAGGAGTCAGGAGGATCTGAGTTCAAATCTCACCTCAGACACTTGACACTCACTAGCTGTGTGACCGTGGGCAAGTCACTTAACCCCAACTACATCATCCTGGGTCATCTCCAGTCATCCTGATGAATAGCTGATCACTGGATTCAGACGTTCTGGAGGAGAAGTGAGGCTGGTGACCTGCACAGCCCTCCCTCACGCAAAACAAAGTCAAGTGCAAGTCATGCCATCATTTCTCTGATGGCATGGTCTTGTTTGGCAATGAAGGATGAACACACACACAGTTAAACAAACAGTATCATGTGGATATAATAGTATATTTCATAAAAAATAATAAAAGGGACAATTTCTGAGAAAACTAGGAAGAACTTTATGAACTGATGCAAAACAAAGTGAGAAGAAATATCACAATTTATTGTGGAATGACATATGGGAGGAAAAACCACTTTGAAAGACTTAAGAACCCTGATCAAAACAATGATAAATCATAAGTCAAAACTCCACTCGCTTCCTGATAAAGAGATGAACTTAAAACGCAGGAGACATATCTTTTTGACAGTATCAGAATTTTTCTTCTCAGATCATTCAATTACGTAATGAAGGTTTTGATTTTCTGTTGTTTTTAAATTTTCTTGGTGGGGGAGAGGAGCTAGTGGGAGAGAGATTATTAAGAATACTTAATTAAAAAATATTTTTTTCAAAAAGTCTTTTTTTGGCGGGGGGGGGCGCGGAGACAAGATGGCGGAGTAGAAAGACTCACCTATGCTAGCTCCAAAACCCACAGCCCATGGATTTTCTCTAAAAAGAACTCCCAACAAATTCTGGAACAGTGGAAGCCGCGCAGCAACACATTGAAGGAGATTTCCGTTCCAGAGAGCCCTGAAAAACCGATCCCAAAGGTCCATCGCGCACCACACGGGAGCGGAGCCCTCCCCTCCCCTGCCCTGGCCACGCGGCACCAAGAGGAGCAAACAGATCCGAGCAGGCGTCAAGGACAGAATCTCCAGCAGCCACAAAGGTCCCTCCACCCACAGACTCACAGGTCAGTGAGAGAGACTGGCTGAGAGGGGAGCGGGGTGCCTCTGGGACTCAGGCCCCCTCGGGAGGCAGCAGCAGAGGCAGCAGCAGAGGCAGTAGGTGGCCAGAGGCTCCCAGAGAAGGCAGGAGCTGGGCAGCAGCTCCATTACAGAAGGTCTCTGCATAAACCCCCTGAGGGAACTGAGCCTGGGAAGCGGCCCTGCCCCCACCTGAGAACCTGATTTAATCTTACCCTGAATAGCAGCCAGGCCTGCCGCCAAAAGCCGTGAGTTTGGGGAGCAGCATTTGAATCTCAGACCCCAAGCACTAGCTGGGTGGACCTAGGCCAGGGGTGGAGAGGACTCTCAGAAGTCAAGTAACTGGCTGGGAAAATGCCCAGAAAAGGGAAAAAAC